>VKHI01000104.1:0-52572 GCA_015145745.1 Poterioochromonas sp. DS
GGTGTTATCCCATTCCAATAGTAGCAATACTCCTCAGGATCATGCTTCTCGAACTCTCTCCTTTTCAAGATGTATGGCCCAGCATCGTCTTCACAGCCTGGATAGTAGAGGGTGGAAGTTGAGGAAACATCGAACTCAATGGGTTCGTTGTAAAGCTGAAAGTCTCCTCCAAGTACTGCTGGTACGTTTTCAATAGTCATCTCCTTCAACAGTTGCTCCATATAATCCGAACCGCACATTTGGATTTTCGCGAGTGTCCTGCGCGAATGAGCGTAATCAATTGACACAAGATTACAAGCGAACAATACTTACGATGCATCTAAGAGAGATTTTACAAAGAACCACATTGAATTGAAGACCCAAGGAACGTTAACCATGATTGACTTCCCCAAGTATTCGGAATAGTTATTGTATCCAAGCTTTAAAGCAGCACCGACGATAGCTCGTCCATCAGAACTAGCATGAGCCATACCAACACCTGAGATCAATTATCAATCTATAATATTAAGATAAGAACAGATTTTCTCACCTTTCAAGTCTCTAATTGTAAAGTCGAGAAGAACTACTCCCCAGCCGTCTTTCTGCGTTGCGGGGTCTGGATGTTCTTTCAGATACTTCTGTTCGTACTCATGAGCCATTTGCTCCATTACCAAAACTCTAAACTCTAATGCATAAGTCAACCATAACAGAAATTCCTCTAATTTAATCGCTTTAAACACATCTTTTGGGTTAAAATTGAAAAGTTCCATGGCCAATGGTCTGCCCTTCTTATCAACTGAATGAGGGCTGATAACGATCTGAGGTGCTAACTTTAATATTTGTTTGCCCTTTGGGAATTTAAAAGGAGTATTTCGTCCTCCATAAACTATATCTTGTCGGATATCATCAACTTTATTCTCTTTTCTCCAATGAAGGAAATCTTTGATTAAATGAGTGGCTTCATCAACATTCATCTGTTTTCCTTTTAAAAATCTCAAAATTCTTCGATCGCCAACAACTACAAACCATCTGTCATTCAACATAGAACAAGGATAATAATAGTTCACAAACCTTCCGGAAATTGCGGACAACTTGTTAACTCTGTATGCAATCGCTTCCTTACTTCCTCGATTGCTTTTTCTTCTTCTGGTAGCCACTTTCTCCCCATTTTTACTTTGATCTTAGGCTATAAATTAGATATTAATTATAAGAAATTCGATCGTAACGGAGAAAGGAAACTTTACCAGCAGAATCTGTCATCATTCCGAAAACTACAATATCAAACGATCGTTTGAAATTGTATTTTTACCGAAAACGATCGTATTGCGATCCGTGAAACTGAAGGAGATGTCCGCAAAGATGGATTCACCACATGATTCTCATCGAATAAACATGAGTACCAAGGAATTCTCGCCTCCTTATGATTCTAACAGTAGCTATAACATTCGAAAATCAATGGGAGGGTCTTCTGATGTCACAACGACTGAGAATTACTTTGGAGAAAATGCCCGATCCAGTTTCTTTGAAAGGTTCAAGTGGCTTAATAATCAGTCGAAAATAACATTGTCGGACTTGCGCCAGCCGTTTGATGTTGCCCATCTACAATTTCCGAGTGTTGACATCCCTCAACTCGATTTACATCAGTCTAATACCGATACACCAGTTTTTACCGGAAGCAACTCACCACGATCCCCACGAGGATCTACTGAACAAAAGCTTGATGGAAGCTTTAAAGGAATGATGACAAATGAAGATGACCAGTTAAGTACAACCGGGGTTTCTCTTTCTACCTTATCTCGGTCTTCCTTCTTTGGTCAAGCGCCAACGCAACCAAGTCAACAGCGACCTAGCAGATATTCTTCATTAAACCAGTCCCCTCCATTAGATGTGTCTGGAAAACAAAACCTTCGAGGAAGCGCTGAACGGAAGGTCTACCGCTATCAAGCTCCTGTCGCCCCAAAGACTCCAAACTCCCGAACTTCCTTCCCTAACATTAATGGCGCATCTGATAATCGCTCAGTTGTATCAAGGCGCTCTTATGCATCCAGTCGCACTACTCGGAGCAGCTTTAGTCCTGGCTTAAACTCCTCTAACCCAGCATCAAATGAATCAGAAGATTTCGCTTTTATCAATGACTTTTTCCTTCAAAACGATGACTTTTCATCCTCTCACGATGATCAAGATCTACAATTAATTTCACCAAGAACAAAATTTCTTGCTAGTTGTATAAAAGATCAAATTAATCCAAGAGCATCTTTATTATTAAGAAAACAAATCACAACTAAATTAGATTTAAAACATCAAGGTATGAATGACAAAATTGCAAAATCTTTTGCAAAATCATTACAGCATTTACCATATTTAGAAAATATTAATTTAATGGATAATATGTTAACAGATATTGGTTTAACGTCGATTATTCAATCGATTATGAATATGACAACATTAAAAGAACTAAATTTATCACAAAATAAACTTGGACTTTACAGTGCTAAAGCATTAAAAGATTATCTTCTGTCACCTAATTGTTCTTTAGAGGTTTTACTGTTAAGTCGTTCGAATATTGATGATTCAGAATGTGCACAGTTTATTCATGCGATTGAGAAATTACCCTCCTTAACTGAATTAGATCTTTCGCATAACTCTGTTGGTAAAGGTGAGAAGGTCTTGAAACAAACTTCAGGGAATACTACCACAGGAACCCAGGCGCTGGCAGAGCTTTTGCGTTCGGCAGATTGCAATCTCAAGACGTTAAACCTTGAATGGAATTTGATTCGATTAGATGGAGCAACGAGTCTAACGAAGTCATTAGCCTTCAATCAAACTCTCCTTCACCTGAATCTCTCTTACAATACTCTCAATACTGATGCTGGTATTGCCTTGGGTATGTCTATCATACAAAATAAGGTGTTGGAGACGATCAATCTCTCGTACACCTCTCTTGATACTATTGGGTGTATCACTGTCTGTGCTGGAATAATCCAAAATAGAAGTTTGAAGAAAATGAATTTAGATGGAAATCCTATCGGTGATCAAGGTGGGAAGGCATTACTCATTGCAACAATCTTCTCGAAGAGAGATGTTGAAATCACTGCACTAAAATGCAATGTGACGATTAAAGATCCTAAATGTTGGTTTAGTTTCGATCGTTTAAATCAAGAATATACACTGAATCTTGAGAACGGATTCCATCGAGCAGTTTTGATCTTCTTACTGAATATCATAGCAGGGCATCCAACGTAAGTTGTTCTCATATGATTAATCTCATCGTGTCTCATTCTTCTCTTTGATTAGGTTGAGATTCGAGAAGTTGAACTACGAGTCTATAGGGAAGGGAGGGAAAGGCGATGGAAAGATGCGACCTATAGACCTCATCACTCATCTGTCAAACGAACCTGAGAGATATTTTAATGCACGACAAAGAGAAGTTTTTGATTCTCTTCACCGAATACAACAAGTGACTTCCCATTACAAGGCCGCAGCTCAATTCTTTGAGGAGATCGACACAGATGGCAGTGGAGTGTTAGAATTCAATGAATTTGCAGTGCTCATGCAGAAATTAGGTATTGAAATCAATGAAAAGCGCTTGCAACAGATCATGAAGAAGTATGACACGGATAATAGCAATTCCATTGATATGACTGGTTTTCTCATGCTTCTACGTCATCAAAGGGGAGAGGCGAAGTGCCGAGCACATGATATGCAGTATTCTCCTGTCATGATTTCTGCAACTGAGAGTAATCCTACCGCAGACACTCCTCCATACATTCCTCCTGAATCAGGAAATATGCATGTGGTAGTGGCGAGTGATTTTCTCTCTCTGAAAACAGAGGGATACCGTATTCTGACCTCATACCAGTGTGATAATCTGCTGAAGATATCCAATCAGCTCGGGAGCAACAATCTCCTCTCTATAATAAGCGCATGTATCGAAACCGTGCGATTGCGATATAATGAAGCTATCATGCTCGCTGACATCATGCTTTTAGAGTCATCAGATAAGATTGAAGTAACACGAAAGATTCTATTACAAATGCATGATACTCATGATACAGCTCATTTCCTTCATGCAATCTTTGGTGATAATAGACAAGAAGTCATGAGATTTAAGTGGGAATTTAATTACCTTCTTAGACCACTTCTTGGATGTCCTAATGGATATTATCAACTTGACTTATCGAAAGAGTTACATCGGAAGTGTTTGATGAAGTTATTAGAGATTAATACTCTTCAGACAGAAGAGCGAAGACAGAAATCGAAGATTTCACCAGGAAGATTTGGTGATTTATCTCAAAATGGAAACTTTTCCTGTTTTAGGAATGAACTATTCAATGGTAAACCTCTCTTAATGAGTGGAAGTTTTATCTCACCGATGCCTTTAACGGGTAAATTAGAATTTGATTTCTCATCCACTGAAAGACCTCCGAAGGATCTTATTGTGATTACTGATAAAAAATTTCTTCGAATTCTTCTTCGTCATACTCTTTTGAAGCCAACAGATGTCGGTGTTGCGTTATTCAAGCTCGAAGAGTGGAAGCAGTTCAACGAATTGTCTGTTTTATGCAGTGGAGTGAACTTCTATGAATGTCCAGCTGATCGAGCCCGACAAATCGCACAACATATGGATGATTTTTATCTGAAGTTGGATCAACGGGCTGCTCAACATCAAGAAACAAAAGAGAAAATATGCAAACCTCTTGTAGCTGGCGTAGAGGGAGCTGTACTTCGTGACTCATACCCAGTCCCTGCCTCGATTGAGGACTATTTACTTCGCGAAGACCAACATCAAACAGTGGAGTTGCTATCGAAAAAGATTAGTTTAAACACAAGCACGGATGAGGGAGATGGGAGGTTTAGCCCGATAGACGTCCATCGCTTCTTACAAGATGAAAAGAACATGGAATTCGCTAGTCCTATTGGTAATATGTGGGAGAGTGAGAATAATACTCCTATTCTTCGCATTCAAACGAATACGAGTGATGCTGATCAACATGAGGTTTTCCCTCAAGGGCTCTCACCGTTTAGGTAAAAATCTTATCTTTGGTGATTTTGTCTCTCTCTTATTATTTATCTGAACAGAACTGCTAACTCTCCTCTTAAGAGACCACCTAGTCGTCTCCCGATTCGAGATTCCATCAAGAGCATGAAAGTTAACTCTCAAAAGTTTCAAGAAGAAGAGGAAGCAGAAGCGATGAAAGACAAAGATAATCATCCCTCAGTTGAAGAAGCGATTGATTGGGTGCAAGAATATGAACTAGTCAAACAATCTAAACTATCAAATCTTCGAAGAATGAAATCAAAACGATTAAAAGCAATGATTCGACGATTATCATTCCTTCGTGAAAAGGTAAAAAAAACGAAAATCTCTCTATCCTATGATATCATTTGGTTTAAATCCTTTAATAGAATTTTGTGATTTTCCCGACGACAGATATCTTCCTACAAAAGTTTAAATTGGAATTAGAATCAGATCAAGTTCAAATGGGATTAAAAGCACATAAACTAGTTGATCTATTAGAGGAAGTATTAACAAGGAATTGGTTTTATTGTCGTCATTTAGCGTTATTATTAGAATGCTTTGTCCAGTATGGTTATTTCAAACAAACTCAATTCTTTGGTACTTATCGAGTAGAATTAGTTGTTAGTTTATTTACTCGGATTATTGATATCCATAACTTTGAGATTGTGGTAAGTAATCGTGGTATTTCTTGCTGTTTATCTCTCCTATGTATGTTAATTTCCTTCTATAGTTACAGGTTCTATCTCCCTTTGAGGTGGCATGTGTTATCTGTAGATTGGGTTATCTAAATATCTTTAATCCTTGCAAACCTGAAGGATCTTGGGAGCTTGATCTATCTCGTCGAGAGGAAAGATTGATAGTAAAGATGTTATGTATGTTGGGCATCTATGAGCCTGGTGATAACTTCTTCAATGAGTCATTTCGCTGGTCTCGCGATAGTGAGAGCATGCCTGGCTGGGAGTTGGTAAGTGTGTTCTCGGTATTTCTCTCTGTCCTTTGTGATGATACCTATACTCAGACACAATCATGGCTAACTGACGAAGGCTTGCCGAATCGAGGAGTCATCTCTCTTACCTATTACTCTGGTGAAGGCAAAGAACTCAACGGCTGCAAACCATTCATTAGCTTTAGAAAGGCTTTACTCAGCCTGGTTTTGATCGATGAAGAGGAAGTTGTTCATGAAGAGCTTCGAGGGAAACCTGTTAGTCGTAGGAAGGTACTTCCTGGTGATCGATGTTTCGGTCGATATCAAGGTAATCATAACTTCTTCCTCCCTTTACTCACATCTGATAATGGAATTTATGTAGAACTATGGGAGACTTATTTCGCCCCTCTCCCAACAAATACTACGAATAATAATAAAAAGGAATCAAAGAAGAAATAATACATCCTCTGTTGTTTGTGTTCTTTCTTATTGTTGATTATTGTTTGTTTTTTGATTCTGAGTTTATTTCTGTGTTCTTAATGTATATATATTCAATTGATTTCTTTGTTTTGTTTTGTGTAGTGTTTTGTTCGTCTTGTCAATTATTCTTCTTGTTCATTCCTAAGATTCTTGTTTCTGATTAGTTAATATGCAAGGATAGTTTCACCTCTATTTCTGTTAGATGAATGATCTCTATCGATCAGAAGGTGGTGGTTGCTTGGGGGTAGTATGTTTGAAGTGTTTCTGTGTTTTATTCTTTCTTTTGTCCATTTATCCATGATAGAGAATCTGATTATCTCTACGCGTTTCTTTTATTTTCATGGTTCATGTCTATGTACTTTGTTGTTGTTTATTTTTGGTTTGTGTTGCTTTCCTTGTCTATGACTCACCTCTGCTTTCCTTTTTAGTGAAATATAAAAACATCTTTAACCTCTACCCAAACCTTTATTGACTGTCTTTTCGCTACAAATTGTATCCCAAACCTATTCAAACATCAACTGTCGATTAGGTCAAGTGTTGAAAAGAATTGTTGCAAGACTTACTTGTAGTCCATCAGGCACATAGTCGCTTCTTCTTGATTGAAGATCTTGAAGTAGACGTCCCCACGAGAACCATTCACCACGATCTATCTCTTTATCAGGGAAACTGATTTCATTTGCAAGGGAAGATGATAAAAAGACTGCAAAGCAGTCGACGATGCAATGATTGTAATCTGTGTGTATGGTGGTAGTTAGAAGAAAATGTATCTTCGTTTGATCTTGCAAGATCGTGGGTTCTGTCTGAATGCTGAGCGAATGATTGGTTAAAGAGGGTGCATCATTTATCCTATCAGCAGATTCATTCTTTGCGAGTCGCCAGCGCATTTGATTTTGAAATTTTCTTTGCCTTTTTAAGATTTTCCTCTCTTTCCCAGTCAACAAGTCATACATCCGCTGTTGCTCCAGAGGATCGGTAAGATTGGAATGCTCCAAGAGAGAAGGATTAACACCAGGGAATTGAATATTTCCATCAACACGCGAAAGGTTGAGATTACACTCCTCTAATAGTTCGCGGAATAAAGTTTGTGACGATGACTCATTGAAAGCAGAAACTCCCCCAATGAACATGTCCCACATTGAAGGAAATAATCTTTTTGTCGAAGATCTTTGATGTACAAAGATCTTTAAATCATTAAGATTATTCTGTTCAATTAACTGGTTATTGTGGCTTGGTTGGGTCTGAAAGAGAAGGGCTCCAATACCTTTGTGCAGGAGGTTATGAGAGTGAATCCACCTCCTCGGTAGAGGGAATAGAACCTCCTCCTCTTCCGTCATCCAATTGACAACTTCAGTTCTTCGATCTTTCATTTCTTCATTCAAAGATTCTTGGAATCTTTTGATCTTTTCCAGTTCTTTTTCAGTTTCGAGGATTGAAGATCGTATCTTCACAGAAGAAAGAGGCGGTAATAGTTTACGATGGGTGAGTATTTGACTTATAAAATATAATATAGGGAAATTATCAAAAATCTGCTCTGACCCTGAACAATCGTAGGATAGACTGTAATTATCAACCTCACTCTCGAGTTTGTTAAAGGTTACATTAATTTCAGCTGAATTACCATTTTCTCTTATCAAGACAGGAAATGATACTATAGAGGAGCGATGGAATAGATTACTTCCAGAATATGTGAGTATGAGATCTGTAGGTATCAAAATTTTGCCATTGGAATGAAAATAAGTTAATTGCATATCTTGACATTTGAACTCATTGATTCCATCTTTACAAAGAGATAAGATATGAGAACTTCTCACAAAACCCTTACGTTTAAGTCTCCAGCCTACATAGAATCCGAAGACTTCTATCTCTGCAAGTATAATCCAAATCCAAACCACAACCCAATAATAATAATAATCCATAAGAATTACGCACTTACATCTTCTTTCAATTTGACACTACCCTCTCAACCCTTCTTTACCAAATTATTACACTTATTTGTCGTACACTTTTATTAAATATAAATACTTGATACTGAATAATAAATCAAATACAACAATGGCAATTTGAAGAGAGAAAAAATACAATTGAAAACTTTTCCAAATGAACATAGTCATGAATAATACCAACTACAAACTAAAACTACAACCTAACAAACCATAACCAAGTGAGGAAGAAAGAATAACCAAATAATATATTATAAACCACACTTATTAATCAAAGAGAGAAAGAACTGCCTTGAAGCTAACGTATCCTTCATCTTTCAATCCATTGAGAGGATAATCTTGCTCAACCTTCTGAATCACTGATGCTCGACGATTCTTCCCATCACCAGAAGCAAAGTCATCATCGTTCTTTGCGAAACTCTTCAAAGCTATCTTCACCGAAGCGATGGGTTTAGGAGTCATTGACATTGTGTACTTCACTTTATTGTAAACATTGACAACCATCTCTTCATTGAGAGAATTAATCAGGAAAGCAAAGGTTTCAATGAAGGTTGGGTCTTGACTATTCTTGATGTACTTCGTCTTCAATATCTTATTGCCAATAGTAAAGGTAACATACAGACGTAAGGTAGTAGACGTGAGGAAGCCATCAGGAAGTTTAATATCCTTCAATTTGATTTGAGAGATATTTAAGACACCAACCATTTGCTCAAGAGACTTGTGATAATCTTCCATCTTCTGTTGAGCATTTTGTAAGCTGGAGAAGGTGTTAGAGAGACGTCGGCCTCTAATAGAGGAAACATCAGAAGAGTTATCGTCAATCGACTTTCCTCGTTTTGATGCACGATTATTTGGACTGTTAAAGCTTGGCATCTCAGTCAGCGTATCTCTGCCTTCTTCGTATGGTCTCACATCATCATATTCAGAATCCTCACCAATCAGTGCAGTATTATCCTCAAGTTCTTTATCATCGATGTCTGTGTATAAAACATGATCTTCAATGATTTCACCACGTTCATTCATTTTATGTAAATTGGCAGTAGATTTCTTCTTATTAATCGATCTATAAGCACAGGAAACACGTAAGATACCAGTAGAAACATCTGACAAGACAAGGTTAAACTCTTGAGGAGTCTTATGATTTCTTTTGATTAAATCAAGATGAATGACAGCATTTCCCATGAAAGTAGGCATCTGGTTCGTAATATCCGAGTCATACACACTAACAGTGATCGTCTCAGTGTTCTTGTCATGGACAAAGAAGGTAAAATCTTCATGCCAAACTGGTTTGATTGTGCTGTATTTAACAGTAGATCTCTGGATATGACTTGGGTCATGAGAAGAAACAAACTCCACGTAAGGATCAGAGTTACCGGTGTAATTAACAGCAAGAAGTTGTTCGCCACGAATCAAACGAACTAACAAAATACCATCAGGCGTTTCATTGGCAAGGTCATCAAGATCAACTTTATCATCCATTGGTACCATAATCTTCTTCGGATAAAGACAAACACCAGCTAAGACAGAGTCAATGATAGTTTGAACGAGGGAGGTAATGTTGTAATCAGAGCCTGCACCCATATTCATAATATCTAATGAAGCAATCTTTAAGGAGAAATCAATCTTTGGTTTCTTCATACAGGTGATGGATAAAGCACGGAAGCAAGGAAGACGATTTGTTAGTTCTAATAGTTCCACACGAACATTCGCAGTCACACGAAGGTCGGTAAGCTCGACATTGATCGGTAAGGGGGTTGTGTTGAGCTTTAGAGTGACTTGAAGATCACTTGACCACTTCAGTTCCAAATCTAATCGAATGCTGGATTCGCGATTGTGGAAAACACGCACACCAGTAATTTTAGGGGAAACAGAGCCAAGGTTAGCATGGACGATCTCGAGGCGAGGAAGGTAAAACGGAGTATTCTCATCAATGCTAGGTTGAACCTTTTCCTTCACTATCGCCTCTACTGCATGAGCAATCTGAGGAAAGAGCTTCGATAGAACGAAGTTCAACCACTCCACTCTCTGAAACTCTGAGTCATGAAACCAGGAAGGCATTTCTTGTCCAATCAGTTTGAGCAAATTTGCATCTGTCACTACACCAACAGCGATTTGACGATCAGCTCGATCTTTCTGAGATTGAATATATGTCAGAACCAGGAGAGCGATGGGGATGTATAGCAGTAGAGGAAAGTTGTAATATGCACATAAATAAGGTAAGAATACGATACTAAGCAAGATAATCGGATGGAAACCAATTGCATCACGCTCGAACAACGCTTTCAACTGACTTGTAGCATCTAATTCTTTTGTTTCATTGGTGCTTTGCTTGCCGTTATTCCCTTTATCTTTAGCGGCAGTAGGCTTTGGAGCGGAAGAAATGTTGCTTGTTGCAACTTGGTCAGCTATCATCAGATCTGTTTTGATCTTCTTGTCAACCAGTAAGACAGCATTCTTCAAAGGAATGGAATCTGCATTAGGATCTATAATAGGAGATAAGTGATTCTATAGAGAAAACAGACTTAGAAAACCTCGATACCTTTCTCAGCAGTGTGCGCGAGTTTGTCATATGCCATCGACTTTGTTTGATGGGTGAACAGTTCTACTGTCTTCCCAATATTACTCTCAGTTTTCTCTGCTAAACGCTTTGCCATTTCTTCTCTAACCTCAGGAGGAATATCATCAATCACATTGCCAAGAACAATTTTCAAGCCTAATAAAAGGTGTTCGAGGAACAACATCACAAGAATTCGACCATATTCGGTATCGATTTGAAGAAATGCTTCAAAGCGATTAGGAATAAGAACATCGAGGCGAGTTGATACAATAGCAAGTAAGAAACAGTTGGTAATAACAGCGACAACAGCGATGAACTCGAAGCAAGTTTGCCACGCACCAATAGTTGATCGTAACTTTAAGTGACTTCTCTTGCATACAGTTAACTTGGTCAAATCAACGGTTGGTTCGAAGATATTATTCACCAGAGCAAGAACAGGAGTGAGAGGAAAGACGACTGCAAACATAGTAATGTAACCAAACTGGATGACCATCTCCATATAATCATCGTTGAGATCGTATTCCTCCATAGCGAGTTCATTCTCAATTATGTCAAATCTTTGCAAATGATAAAGGGAAAAGCACAAGAAGATTGACGGAGATCTTACTTGCGAGTTAAGGCTTTGTCACGCTCACTAGGTCCATTTACATCGGGAAAGAATTCTAATAAAGTCATCGTTAAGAAGAAATGACAAGTAATGATGTGGCATCAAATACCTCTGGCAGAATTGTTGTGTGTCGAGGGAACTGGCGAACTATTTCCATTCGAAGTTGGAGTGTTCGGATTAGCATTCGCATTCGCGTTCGCACTCGCGGTGGCAGCCTATCGAATGGTAAGAGTACACCAAATGAATAGCAATATTGGGAAATTACCTTCTTCTTTGAGTAGATTGCATACCACGACTTCAACCACGGCACACCGAGCTCCATCACATTATTAATGATCTGTATTAGCAGATAAGCAAAATTATGGTCTCGGTAAATAATCACTTACAGCTCCATTGACAAGAAGAGAGATGAGGAGGGAGCGGAGGAGGTTCAGATCTCTGAGATAGAACGCAATGTAGAGCAATCCACAATAACGATTAACAAACTGCAAGGCAACTTCCTTGAAGATGATCGAACGTTCGTGATCCTCCTACAAAATACAAAGTTAGCATTAGGAAAGGCAAAAGGAAGTATGATGAACCTCAACGGAGTTTCCTTCGAAGTCAGTAAGATATTCAGCAAATGGTTGAAATACCGAAGAAGCAATTATTGGAATCACTGAGTATAAGATAGATGGAAAATATTTCCAATAACTATCTTTCCCATAAATTTCTTCTGCACGAAGTTGTTTATCAACAGCGTATAACATGACTTCAATCATAATGTAGATTAAGATCATGATCGCACCAAATGATAAAAGTTGACGAAATGATTTATTTCTTGAATCTTTTTTCGTATATTGAGTCAATTCATCATATTTTTTCAAAGCTTCTTTATCTTCTTCTTGTCCAAGAACACCAAATGCATTCGCATTGATTGCACAGTTTCTCTTGGAGAGTTCAAGGAAGACAGTTGTCCAAAGAGCAATGAAGATTGCATAAAATGGCATCCAAGAAGAATCAATATTACTGTAATAATATTGATGTGCAAAGGTTATAATACCAAAGAGAGAAGGATAAATAAGTAATGAGGTGTAATGATACAACCAACCGAAATATAAAGCGATCTGAGGACCAAAATAATCGGAAATCTTGGATAACTTTGTCTTTATATTTGATTCTTTTAAGAAAGAATCAAATTTACTGTTATCATGTGCAATCCAAGCTTCTCTTCCCTCAAGGAAGGTGCAAGATTCCGTGATGATGTCAATCGCAGAATTTAATAAAATTAACTGCTGCAGAGGGCTGTAGTGAGACAAAGGCTTCTTTGGCTCATAGTTCTTTGTTAATGCAAGTTTCTGAAGCAAAGCAGGTGACAGGGAAAGCAGGAAATGACAGGATGCGCCATTCTTTGTCTCTTGCTCGACTTCCACAACAAAGCCACGCTTTCTTAACTCTATCGATGCAGCTAAAATTGTATCAGTTCGATACTTCTTTGCTTTCACAAAAATGTAGGATTTAGATCCATTCCCATTTCTTGGGGATTTTTGCGATAATGGGCTGTTCATCGGACTCACAGACAAGTTCGAGAGATTTGATGCAGACATTGGTCAAAACTTTCTAGCCAGAAGTCAGATGATTTATGTTCTTTCAATTGATTCAAATGAGATAATCCGCACTAACAACGACGAGAAGAAACAAGGAAGACGAGAAGATGAGCTGGACTTCTGGAATTCCTTCGAGCTAAAAAGAGGATGCAAACAACTGAATATGGCCTAACCGGCAGACTCACCGACAGGAGCCTACCGATACTGACACCGTATCTTTTAATTTTACACTGTGTCTGTAGTATCAAGAGGGAGGGATTATTTGAGTGGATGAGTGAATGATTCAGATCGATTGATTGATTGATTGCCTGTATTTTACTCATAGATATTTTAGAGATTGAGAATGGCGGGTATTAATGCTTCTATTAGATCTACTCGGTCTAGAAAATTGTATGAGTATGAGAAAGAACCTCGGTATATTTCGCATCCTTCACAACAGCAAATGAAAGAACATCGTCTTATTTCATTGTTCCCTTCTCTTCATAATGAGGGGTGCGATCAAGTTGACGCGATCAATGACTAAACGAAAGAACTGCACGAGTAAGACATCTCACGACCTCTGCCTGACTACTCTCCTTATCTGATGTATATGAGTGTACAAGGATTGCAAGTAGCTGTTTGTAAAAAGACAAAGTCTTCTGCGGCCATTACTGTCGATACCATCTCTGACGTCTTCTTCGATCGAGTAGTGCATGGAGTGGCGTATGGGGTGGAGGAAGTGATAGATGACTGTGCAAACAAAGTCATTGAAGGGATTTAATCAGATCCCTCCATACTATTAATATCTCATTCCTCTCGGTGTTGACATACCTTTCACCCATTCAGGGTCATCATCACCTATTGAAAGATATAAAAGAGAGTTAGGAAGCAGTGCTTGAGATGTGGATGAAGTTAAGAGTTACAAACAAACACAAATAGCAGACAAAACATAAACATTAGAAAAAAAAGAAAAAGAAATCAAACACACTTAATAATCGATAATAAATCATCAAAACGAATGAGAGAGAGAGAATGAATAAACAATGAATTATTTCCCTTGAAAAAAGAGGTTTTAAAAGGGAAAAAACGAAGGAAAAAATTGTGAAACAATCAATCAGACAAACTCCGAATATCATTCATCCTATCATCATGTCATCATACATACATCTATTATGAACCTAACTACTAACACGAAGCATAAATTGAAAACTACACACAAAGAGTAACGTCAAAGCACACAAACAAACAAGCAAAGATACCACACACGAATAAACAAGACACACACACACACAGACAAGCACTACTCACACATAAATAGTTCGTTTACTCGATATGATCAAACAATTCCTTCGCTTTCGATTGTTATTTCTTCGTAGTAGTTGCCTTCTTCTTCTTTTTCTTCTTTGGATCGTCAGGAAGAGGAAGGAAATAGTTCTCCCACAGTTCTATTAGACCATCATCATCATCGATTAGATATCATAGAGAGAGATTCCGACTTACCTCGATATTTCTGAAAACACTTCTCTCCAGGCAAGTCATAACGACCCAGATTACGAATAGCAGTCGATGCAAACTCTTCCTCGACAATCTCCTCTTCGTGGATTAAGACGAGATTTAACAATGCTTTACGAAAACTGACAAATGCTTTGCAACCATGAAGGCCCTTCCCTTCGCCGGAATAATACGTCACACTTAGAATACCCTTCGTAGGCAATCCTTCGTCCGTCAGCCAACCATGACCCTACCACGAAACATTTAGAGAAACAGCGGGGGAATTGATCAAACAAGCTTACCAGTTCCCAACCGGGTAATGCTTCAACATCTCTTGACCAGCGAAATGATGCATGTAAGAAGTTATTGCCTGGTTCATAAATGCCTAACATACACAACATCTTGACAATCAATCTTTCTTCGTGTCGTGAGAGATCTAACTCCCATGCTCCCTCAGGCTTACAAGGATTAAACACTCTTAAAAACCCTATTCTGCAAGTCACACACGCTGCTTCGTAAGGAGAGAGAACACTCATCACGAGTTCGAAGTTATGAAGATCAATGACTCGTGGGTAGAGATGAATCACTAATTCGACACGATAAGTCCCGAAATATGGTGTTTGTCGATAATATCCATACTGCACAAAGCATTCCAACATTAAAGCAAGATGACGTGCATAGATCCATGTCTTAGAGAAGAGATCGTCTAATACATCCACTAAACGATGCCCTTTCGTCGCCTCTTGAACAGTCATGGAGTCTAATAGTGATTTAAACTTCGTTAAGAAATCATCTTTCGTACTATCATATAAACTACGTCGACGTGATTGATGGAGATAACAGGATTTATCTCCTTCAGCATGTTGTGCTCTCATCTTTCTTGCCTATAAATATGATGGGGTAAGAAATGTATGGAAGGACGGTTATCATTTACCTTATCAATGAGTTGTTGTTCTAACGTCATCTCCTCTTCTTTCAATTGATCTTGTTTCGGTGAGTGGAATTCTTCGTCTTCTGCTTGCTGATTTACATCAATTTTAAGGGCTTGAATACTTGCATTATGCTCAATAGTCATGGACTGAAGACTTTGCTGTCGTTTGAGCAGGTATTGTTGATGTTGCAGTACTTTACTGTCAAGGTCTAAAGGACTGACGATGACACTCTTCTTCTTCTCCTTGGGCTTCTCTTTGTTCTCTATAGAGGCGTTCTCTAAGTCATTCACGATATCGAAGTCCACGGTCTTCCCTCCCTCATTATTCATCAAAGCATTCGCAGTGGTGTTTCGACGTGACGTCATTGCAAACTCCTCTAGAATATCATAATCGTCTCTCGATCGTGAGATATTGAACTCGTCATAGGAGTCGTTTGTATCGAGAGAGAAGTTGAATTCTCTCTCCCTCTCCTTCTCTTTTTCTTTCTCCTGTAATGTCTGTCGTGCTGACGTCACTCTACTAGAGGAAGCGGATGGGAGATACTTGGACACAGGTCTGGCGGAGTTGTGCGCTGTCGTGGGACGAGAACTGCGAGAAGATGTATTAAGACGGGTCGTGGCAGGTCGGCTAGTGCCTGACTGATAAGGATTAACCAGTGACGTAGGCATGGGATAGGTGTCTCTGACGAACATATCCTTTGTTAATCCCGCACCATTAGGCTTTTCTGACGCTGCAGTATGAAGACGTCGCCCCTGTGACAACTTGTTCGCCACTGGCACCGCTGTCACAGAGAGTGTCGGGGCAGGGGCGGGCTTGCATATCTTCTCCCTTGCCTCTTGATATAACTGTGCTCTGTTAGACAGTTGTGAGTAGAAGTCACTCATATGCTGTCCGATCGCCTCTGCTCTCGTCTTTGTCGACATATCATTCGTTGTCAGAGTTCCATTACAACTCAACGATTCATCACTTAAATAACGGTAGAACTCTAATTTTTGCTCAGCAATCTCTACTTCATTCGTCGGGAGGAGGTGGTGTTTCAGGAGGATTTGAATCATCTGATCGTCAGTCTTTGCATGAACAATATCATTGGGTTTCGGAGGACGTGGTGTTAGAATAAAATCAAATTGAAAGATGCCAGAATTCGGTAATGCTGATGCAAATGCGTCATTCATAATCACTGGTTCATTATTAAGCAATTCATTGCGGAAGGCAGAGTAATTGCCTAATTGAGAGACATCCTTCATATGCATGTGATAGGCTTCATCAAAGCCAGATGCTTCACCTCCCCATATCTTTAATGCTCCTTGAATATCACGGTACTTCTGTTGATGATGTAGTTTGACGAGTTTCAATAAACATTTCCTATCAATCTCTTTCGAGAGATCAAGCACATAATATCCGTTAGGATTACCAAGAAGAGGACGTAATACCATCCCATATTCCCATTTTAATCGAAGTACTTCTGAACGATTGTGTTGAAAGACAGAATGAATAAAGTAGATGGCATCATTGGAGTCATACAGTTGCATTAATACGCGACGTACGAGGTCTACTTTATCACGAGATTCCATTAACAAGAGGTCGATCAGCGTTAAAGCTTCATTCATACGTAAGAGACTATGATCCAGACAGGATAAGACAATGTCAAGAAAATTGGATCCTCCAATAGACTTCACGATGGTTAAAATGTGTTCACAGTCACAAGTTGTGAGGACTCGCGAAATACCAGTGCGAGTGAGGTCGTTAATCACAGTCAGAGAGAGAATACCGGTCTCAGGGGGAATAAATGGTTCACGTTCTTCAGAAGAAGGGGAAATAGGGGCGGTTAAGATTGGTCTTTGTGTCATTTCTTTGATTCTGACGTCTGCCTCTACTTTCAGATGCTTTATCATCCCTAAGAAACCCAAGAAATCTAAACAATCTGCAGCATATACTGCTTCAAATCGTTTCATTAGATCCTGTAATCTCTTATCAGACAGATCAATACCCATCTTCTTCATTAGAAAAGAGATCTCTTTCTTGTCCAGAGTGCCACTGTTGTCTTGATCGATCTCCATAAATAACTCAGCAGCAGCATGAAGATTGGAGGCGGAATGCTTCAACTTCTCGAGATTTAATAATAATTCTTTCTCTTTATCTGAGAAGAAATTGACACAATCCTGTGAGACGGTTGGTTGGAGATCTAAAGGAGTGAACTTCATACTGGAGAAGACTGGTGCAAGGTCTTTGACTGTGGCGAGGTTCGAGTTATTGCAAGCACTAATGATGGGCACTTTTGGCCCACTTCCACTATCACTGTCACTGTTAGCCTTATCCTTTGAAGGTTTAGATACAGAATTATTAGCAGCATTTTGTATGGAGTCAGCATACTCGCACTTAGAGAAGTTGAATCTATTCGAAGAAAAGAAAAGTCAAAGGAATTCGACACGATTTACACTACACAATGCTTACTTTTGATGTCCAGCGATAAAGTGTGATAGTATAATGGCAACTGATCGATGAAAGCCATTCTCCATATTGAGAATATAGTCAGTATCAATACGATCGAAGTCAAAGAAACAATGTGAATCCTTTATAGCCACATTACACTTCGCCACAGAGATATCAATACCTCGAATACTCAAAATAGGTAAGAGTAAAATAGCTTTAATGCCCTAAAGTTAGTAGAAGTTATCAAACAATGCATTACAGTGGTTAGTCTTGAGACAACTCACCTGATCCCCAATAGGATTGCCATCTAATATCAACTTCTTCAAACTACGATTTTCAATAACACCAGCGATAAGTGAGATACATCCCACAGCATCAATCGAGTTAAATGAGAGATTCATTTGTTCTAATACATTATTTTGAATTAAAGCACTTCCTATCGCCACACTGCCTGCTGTGCCCAGAGAGTTATAAGATAAGTCGAGATAGATGAGCGACGAGTTCAATGCTAATGATTGAGCAAATTTAATTGCACCGTCAAGTCGAATCATATTCCATGTGAGATTTAAGCGAATCAACTGACAGGTAGGAGAAACAAGTAACAACGCTAATGCATCAGCACCAAATCCATCCACTATATTCAACTTTGCCTCCATCACTCTTCCTCCGGAAGAAGATGGAGGAAGATTAGAGGCATTGATATTATTGTTCGAGGCTGTAGTGAGGTGCAGTGCCTTCTTAAGATTCTCTTTTTTCCCAATCTGATTGTGTGAGAGATCGATATCAATCAGACGACTGCTGCTATTGCCTTCGATAGATCGTAATAGTCGATTACTTTCATCATCGTCAAGGTCTGCATTATGAAGTATGAGGCGATGGAGGGGACAGGTAGCAGATGATAGATAGGCATGGAGGGCATTTGCAGCCTTCTTACCGATCTTATTCTGCGAGAGATTAAGCTCCGTCAGTGATGTAATATTCGTGATCTCGTGAATGATTGCAGTTAGCCCGACATCAGATAAACGATTATCTGCGATGTTAATCGTCTCAAGATAAGGTAGTTCTTGTAAAGACGTAGCAAATGTTTTAGCAAAGTCATCACTCATCCCATGATGATGGAGGTCGAGTCGCTTTGTCATGTTCTTCCGAACTAACAGTGACGGACGAGGGTTGATGTTTTCCTTGATGCAGTTTCTGATGTATTTCGTGCGTGGTGATCGCTTTTGATTCGTCGGATTCGTGAGGTAAGAGATACTTTGAAGGTCTTCTTCGAGGTCATCATCGTTGTAGTCGTCGTCATGAACATAGTGAACATCATCGTCTTCTTCTTCTTCTCCTTCTCCGTCCCCGTGATCTTCACTTTCAGCTCGTGCTTCTCTCACGATACTGTGAACCACGTCATGACCATGATAGCTCTCATGGGTCGGACGCCTTTGATGAGAATGGTTGGATTTTGTATTATTCTGATGACTTTTAGGACTGTTGTGAGAAAGACGGCGGTTGTTGTGAAATTCTCCTTCACTGTTTTCGTCTTCGCTATGCCAGTGATTGTTCGAGAGTTTCTTTACAGTAGAGTGATGAGAGGTATTAGGAGAAGTTAAAGGAGCGAGTTGTCCTGTTTTATTCCCCTTTCCGCCTCTACCACCACTTGAATGACTGGTAAAACTCTGGAAGGTGATGTCACTGTTCACACTGTGATTGTCATCCAACTCGGAGTCTGACGCATACAATCCATGTCGAGGAGAGAGGTGTGCATGCTCGGAGGTAGTTCGAGATGAAGTTCTACTAGTTGTCGATCCTCTCGCAGGGGGTTTCACAGGACTGCGTATCTCAGGCAAACTCTTGGTAACACTCAGATTGACAGATGAGGATGACAGTTCTGGGGTGGGATTGCGAGAGCTATTCTTACTATGACTATTTCTGCGATCTAGACCTTGTCCTCGAGCTGAAGGTAGAGGTGAGATGATGTGAGAGGGAAGGCTGTCCTTCCTCGGAGGTTTCATGGTATTTTCCTTTACTGGTGATAGCTGAAGTTGAAGGTGGTGTTTAATCGAATTAGGCAGGGCATTAGGATCATGGGGTATATTGCTGGGATGATTCTTATGGTTGTTATGACTGGTGTGTGTACGGCTTTGTGTGAAGTTGTTGTTCTTCACCTTTGGTAAAGATCGTTTATCTGGTGAAGTTTGGGGAGAAGGATCATCTAATTCATCCAATGTAATATTTGAACGATCAGCAATAAACTTATAATGATTAAAGAAATTTGTTCGAGCATTTTCCCCAAAGTAATTATCAACTGCAAGAGGTAAAGCAGATTCTTCAAAGTCTCCTACCATAGAGATATCAGAAATCGAATTATTTAACGATTCCTGATCATCATCATCATGGTCCAATTGACTCATTTTTCAAGACAGTTCTTGTCAGAGTCTCAACTAGGACGATGTTTCAAAGTCTTTTGAACCTTCTTATCTTCTCTTCGTAACGTCAAAAACACAACAGCTCTCCTTACAACAGATCACTCGGCTTACAACAGAGAGTGACTCGTGTTAGAGAAGATTATGATTATAGAAAAGATGCTGAAGTGTCGGATCTTGTTCTTTATAGCATTATTTTGCTGTATTACCTCATGGAAACTTCCTACGATGATGATGAAGATGAAAAGGGAAGAAGGAGACATTCGAAAAGTCGCGATAGTTGGCTCTGGAATCGCAGGGATGGGTGCTGCAGCTTGCTTGAAAGTTCTAGCTGGAAAGTATCCTTCATCAGCTTTGAGAGAGATTGATATATTTGAATCGCGAAGAAATTATCTCCAGTCTCAGTTAGGAGGTGGGGTTCAACTATCAGGAGGTGCTGCTGTAATAGAGAAATTGGGTTATTATGATGAGCTTATGTCCGCGGCAAAGAGATTAGAAGGTATTACCTGTCGCGACTCTAATGACAAGATTCTTTATGATATCAATATTAAGAAATCTATTGAAAGGCGTGGCCGAACAGAGCTAATTTCTTCTAGCAGTGGAGAAAGTCTCTTCTGCACTGTGATGAGAGATGCGCTGCTCTCTATCCTGCATAATATCTCAACTCCAACTTCCATAAACCCAGCTCTCGTTTCGCTTCCTGATAAAGCAACTCAGACGATTTCTAGTCCTAAGGTTTCAATCTTCCCCGAACACAGATGCCTCCATATTAGCGAAGACAATAACAAACAACTTCAAATCAGATGTGATGGAAATAGATATTACAATGGCTATGACATCATACTATTAGCTGATGGCGTCAATTCACTACTTCAACAACCTGAACTTGGCTTTAAGGACATCCTCGGCCTACCTCTCGATAGAGCGGTAGCTGATACAGGAATACGCATTACTTATTGTGTGCTGCCTGATGAAGGCACCTCTACTTCACTCGCACCTTCCAACTTCCAGCAATTCATGGGTGATGGAGTCTATGCTCTCATAGGGCAGTATGGAGGCTTGAATCAGCGATCCTATTCAATGCTGGCTATCGTGTACAAGGAGGAGCAAGAGGATCAGGAGAATGTGGAGTGGAGTCTATCTCCAGTGTCAGAAAATGCGATTCGAGCCAAACTTAAGAAAGGACGTCTTGAACATAATCGCTCGATTCAGCAGATACTTCAAAGACTCTTTGAATCTGGAAAAGCGGGAATAGAGGAGTGTCGCATCTTCGACCTCAGTGTAAAGAATCGCATCATTCCTCTGTCATCGTGGTCTGGTCTGGATGGAAGAGTGATATTACTGGGGGACTGTGCCCATTCAATGGCTCCTTTCTTCGGACAGGGTGCGAACCAGGCCTTGCAAGATGCGTACTGTCTCGCTAATCTTATTCACCAATACAATCACAATAGCGATAAGACAGAGTTTGAGGAGGTGATTAGTAAGGAGTATGAGAGGCGGAGGAAATGGTCTGTTTCTAAACTTGTCGCGAAGTCGTATCTATTGGGACAATTAGAGACTTTAGGAGGATCAGTCGGTGCTCCAATGAAAGATCTCTTATTCCAGACACTCTTTCAACTAGGTATCACTGAGAAAGAGCTACTAGAAGCAGCAAGCCCGAACATATGAACACTAATTAGGGCATACATAATCGCAGCTCTCATCTTATTTAATAACAAATTTACAGGAAAAGTAATAATCACAATAAGAGATAGTAATAACTCTCTACTCCTTCTAAAGACTCTGATTCTGTTGAGCGATGAATTGATTTAATCTCTTTTCATTATATCCATTAATTTCTAATTTTTGTGTAAAGATATGAGTAGGATGAACATCACCCATAAAATTCTTATCCATCTTAGCAGCTAATGCAGGTAACCAACTCCCCTGAGTGACATCCTTCCTCCCCCAACCTTGATACGAGAGATAATCCCTTCTCTTCCCAAAGGTCTTAATCGGTGGTAGCTTTAAACCAGTACTAGAGATGGTTGGTAATTCAGCTAATTTCTTAGATGGTAGATTCGGATGATTCGCCCACCATATCCCTGATGCTTCAATCCTCTTCTCTAATAATAACTTCATCTCTTGTAAACGATTTAATTCTATTAACATTTTCTTTTCTTTTACAGCTAAATGACGTCGATAATTCTTTTGTATTAATATTGCTGCAGCATGAAACATCTTTTGTCGTCGAATTTTTTCACGTCGATTCGTATGTGCTTCTGACATCACAATCTTTTTATGTGGTTTATAAATTTTCTCAATTTCTATACGGATTTTCTTACGATGGATTTTATTTAATATCACAAGATTTTCATAATCTTCATCATCTAATAGAATTAATGCATTACCATCCACATCATAGGTTCTCATCTTTTCAACGTATTGTTTTAAACCAATCCGACGAAGGAAGATGGAAACACGATCGACATCCCAATCAGGGACACGATTAGGATCCCATGGTTCATTACGAAGTAGTTTAGGTTTATCAGCATAGAGAACTGACGTATCTCGACGGAGATAATTGAATTTACCTTTCACAGGATCCCAAACCTCGTCATAACTCGCTCTTGCAACAGCTTGAAGAAACATACGTAGTAAGATTGCTCGCCATTTTCGTTGAATTATAATTGCAGCAACATCAATCGTATAGATTGGTGCAATATCCTTTGGGAAGGATCGTTTCCCTATCAGAAAGAGAGAAAGAAAGTTAACAATTATGTATTGATGGGAGTACAAGTAAGTATGTTACCTAAGAGTTTAGGCCTTTTCCAAGTAGATCGTGGTAATAATTTAGACCTCCCATTATAAGCATAATAGAATTCACCACGACTGCGATCAAAGATCTTCTTATATTGAGAGAGGAGAGCATTCCTCGACTTCTCTCGAGCCTTCCAGAGGTAATACAGATTTTGAACTTTAGACGCTGCATATTCTGGTGCCATAAAAGGTGCTAACTCCTGTTTTCGAAGACAGTATGGCTTCTGCCATGAGACAGTGCCGTAATTAGTGTTGAAGTAATAATAGTTCAAAGTCTTCTTATCGAAGTATCTCTTGATCACTTGACGACATTTCGCCTGTAATGAGCGAAGATGCCCATGATAACGTACTGCAAAGGTTACTAAACGAGCTGCTGCGTTCAGATCAAGTTTGGAGATGGTTGAACGAACGTGGTTTTGACGTTTCTTTGTTTTATGTGCGGTGAGATCACATCCCTCACAGTAGAAGTCTGTGCACAGAGGACAGTGACAGACAGCTTTTGCCTTCGCACAGAAGGTACACATAATTCCATATTGATATTTCACTCCATTGATCCATAAACTAATTTCTATTTGTATTTTCTTTTCTTTCCTTTTTCGTCTTGTTGTTCCCTTCTGAGATGCCTGTCGCTGCATTCCAGAAGAGGGAGTTGTACTCCCTTTTCTACTACTTCCATTACTCTCATTTAAATTTGAGGTTGACATTATCTCATCTCACACACGAATGAATATAACTTCACAAGTTTTAGATGATCGTTTCGTTTCTGAACTGTTTATTCCAATATTTTACGCTATACAATTGAGACTTCTAATACTTTACGCTACAGGTCTCTCTTATTCCAATGCCACGAATGTTTCTGTCTTATGAACAATGTAGGGAAGTTACCAAAAAGCACAAATTATTGGTTAAAAACTGTTCTCAAAGTAACCTATCCATTACAACAGGGAAGGAGACTCTATTCTAACGGAGGGAGCTTTCGATTGACTATATCAAAGGCACATTCATCATCACACTATATCATACAAGAAAAAGATCATTTCACAAAAATATAAATCAAAAGGAAGATACATCAAAAACTGCAAAAATTAATCACTAACTATAACCTCTCACTCATTCGTAGTCTATTATATGTCTATTTGTCCATCTTTCTCTTCCATCCCTCCACTAGAAACTTTCTGAGACTCACTATTCTCTTCTCTCTGATCTTCCTCTGCAATTGTTGAGATGTCCCTTCTGTATGCTCTTTCTAATGCGTTTTGGATATCTCCTGCCCCTCGATCACTATTATTGTAGTTATAGGTATGACTGTTATCCACTGCTACGGAGTGACTGTTGTCAATCCTTCCTATCTGACTCAATCTCAATGATGAAGGTCTTTTATTATTGCCATCTCCTTGGGACTTTCCCGTTCTTTGACTCCTAGGTCTCTTGTTCTCGCTGTCAGGCGCGGTAGAATGACCACCTGATTCCACATCTTCTCTTGGAGCCTTCGCAGGAGTCTGACGTGTGCTATGAGGTCTCGATCTCCCACCACTATCATCAACATTCATATTGTACTTGGCGATGTTGGAGTAGTTAATGATCATTGATCTTCGGTTTAATTTTTCGGTTGAACCAGTAGCAGTGTTGTTAGTGGTGTTGTTGGCAGTTGTGTTAGCAGGGACAACGGCACTGACATCAGGGGGATTGTAGGTACCTGCTGTATTTCCCACAAACGAGACAAGGTTCGCAGAAGCTGGACGATTTTTGTGCTGAATTGCGGACACTGGAGCAGTAACAGCAGGGCGAGGAGGGGGAGGAGGAGGGGCTTCGAGGATGATGTTATGCACCTCCTCGCTTGGTTGAATTGGAGAGATTTCTCCTCGATTAGCACTACTGTGTGCACTAGACTGGCCACTTGAAGGAGGACCAGGTACTCTACTCGCAGAGTTACTGCCGGTAGAGAGCATCGCACCAATCTTCTGAATGGAGCGAACGATAAGAGATCGACTCAGCTGACTGTGATGAGCAGGCGATGTCTTCCCTAAAGAGCTTCGAGGAGTTGTATCAGCATCAGATTTCGAATCCATTCGAAAGAATGTACTATCAAACTGCCAAGAGATATAGACAGAACCATTGTCACTATTATCTGCTACTGCAAATTGCTGTGCATTCTCTTCAAAGGCTTTCAGAGACTCTTTCTCAAGTTGGAAGGTTACCCAATATGCCATACCACTAAAATACAAGAAAATATTCGCGTTAATAGGTGCAATGGTCCCAAATGCTGCGAGAAAGCGAGGAAACCACGACAAAATAGAAATAATGGCGTAGAAGCCAATAGACTTGATTAAGGAGCTGGCAATCGTTGGATCAGCTAAATAAACTTGCACCACAGTATGGAGAAAGAGAAGAGCACTCAGAGAGATGATGGCAATGATCCAGCCATAATAGACAGCAAAACTCCACGTGTAGTTAATCGCTGTATCCTGCTGGATTGAGCACCAAATCGAACGATCTTCACCATATCCATTCGTAAAGAAAGGTAAAAGGGTAATAATTGGTGCAAAAAAGATAATTTGTTCTCTTTTCTTTGATACCCATTCTTTAATTTTCAAGCTATCAACAATAAAGATATAACGATAATGGAAGACAATCATAAAAACAACAATTGCATTAGCAAAGCCAAAATATGTTCTTAAGAATCCTAAAAAAGCACATAAACCAGCATTTCCTGTAAAAACAGCAGGAAAGGTTGTAATATTCTCAATTAATACAGTTAAATGTAAACAAAGAATAATCTTTGTTGGTGAGGTTTCAATCCCGATTTGAAGAATATTGAAAATTACATAAAGACTACATAAAATACTAACAGCTCCAAAACAGTAATACACCTCCAACGACGACTCTTTCGTCATATTATCCGATGAGTACGACTGGCTATCTTTTCACTGCTTGATTTCAAATCACATATACCCTTTCCATAAATTCACCTTACACCCTCCTTGTTAATAACAAATTACCGATACTTCTGTATCGCGAGTGCCACGCGTTTCTCTATCTTTCTTAATTTCGATTTTTCCCTCATCAAAGAAGTCGACCATCCTCCTCAGATAGAGCGATCTAAGCACATAGCACCACATTGCAACCTCTATATACTAGTGAAGGAGTATCAGAATGGGTGGAATGGGGATGAAAATGAGGCTAATGCTTTGTATTTGGCTTCGATGGTTGTTCTTCTTTAATTGCAGTTTTGTTATGTTAAATACTGTGAATGCACAGACAAAAGAAGCGGGTAATGCACCATCTATTGGTAAATTGCGTTCATCGGCTGATACCTTGTATACAAGTGGTAAATTTGATGAATCAATTGAGGTGTGGAGTCAAGTCATTCAACTCGAACCAAATAATGAAAATAACTTTTATAAAAGATTTCGTGTGTATTTAAGACAACAAAAGTTTAAAGAAGCCTTATCTGATTTAAATTCTGTATTGACGATTAATCCTAGTCATGAAAATGCTATTGTTCAACGTGCTAAATTGCAATTAAAATTAGGTAAATGCAATGAAGCAGCACAAGACTTTGAGAAACTTAAGAAGTAAGTATCCCCGCTACTTTAGCTTAACTTGAAGCTGATAACATTTCAATTTTTAGGATTAACCCAGCGAACAAAGAGCTTGCTCAGTTGCCTTTAGCGAATACTTGTAAATCAGCCATACAATCTGCTGACCGAGCCTACGACCACCAGAAATACTCTCTTGCAAAGGATTTCTACACTGAAGCACTGAAACACTCCGAATCATCTTCACATCTCCTTCTTCGACGTGGTTTATGTGAATTCCACCTTCACAACTACTATGAGGCTGTCATCGACATGGGCAAAGTTCTCAAGATCGAAGCTGACCACATCGAAGCATTAGAGGTTCGTGGTAACTCTTACTACTATCTTGGTGAATTAGAGACTGCAATGAATCATTATCGCAAGGGTTTGAAGTCAGATCCTGAGCATACATCGATTAAAGCAGCGTACAAGAGATTGAAGAAAATCAATGATCTTGCCAATAAAGCAGAGGCAGCCCAATCAAAACATAAATACGAAGATGCCATCGAATTACTTCGTAAAGTTGTAGCCATTGATGTAACGAATCATATTATTACTGATCGATACACCATTCAACTGGTCAAGGCATTAAAACAGAATAAACAAGCGAGTGAAGCAAAGAATCTATTAAAACCATTATTAGAAAAGAATGATCAAGATGGTAATTTACATCATCTGATGGGTCAAATCTTTATGGAGTTAGAGGAATATGATCCAGCTGTCTTCCATCTCAATAAAGCGAAGGAGCATCTCAGTGGTGATCAATCTGTCTTACAAGACCTTCAGAGGGCTGAGGCTGCATTAAAACAGTCTAAGCAGAAGGATTATTATAAGATCTTAGGAGTGTCTCGTCGTGCCTCTCAGAAAGAGATTAAGAAGGCTTATCGTGATAAGGCGTTACAGTGGCATCCTGACAAACACTCTGGTGAGGAGGAGAAGGAGAAAGCAGAGAAACAATTCCAACTTGTTGCTGAAGCGTATGAAATCTTGTCAGATGAAGAGAAGCGTGCAGCCTATGATCGAGGAGAGGATGTGACAGGTAGTGGAGGTGGAGGACAAGGAGGTGGTGGCTTCAATCCTTTCGGTGGTGGAAATCCATTTGGTCAACATTTCGGTCGTCAAGGTGGTGGAGGACATACTTTCCACTTCCAATTTGGTTAATTTATTGATTTTGGGTTTTCTGGTAATAGAGGAAGGTAATCGAAGGAAATCGTAAAACCAAGGATTTGGAGTGATAGCTAGCTGTCAACGAATACTTTTATAATATTGACTCTTTCCATCGCTGTTTTTTTTCATGTGATAGATCATGAAAACCAGCTAGAAGGAAATCATAACAATAATAATAATGCAAAGAAGTTTTTTCAAGATAATAAAGATATCTCACATGAAATATTGAGCTTCTTTTTCTCTCCTCCCCTTACTGGATTCTTACAAGTCTACAACAAAAAATAAAAAAAAATAAAAAAAGAGAGCAAGCTCTCCACCATAACATGCTATCGAGGGATCCCTTGTGATACTTAAAAGCAATAGGTACTAATATTTCTTCAAATAAATTCTCATGAAAAACTTTTCAGTTGTTCAGATTTGTCATAGAAGAATGACTGAATTACGACTGTATTCCTAAGCTATTGTATTCTATTTTCTATCCTTTATTTGCACTCTATTATCCTTTTTCCGACTGTTACGGGAATTTCTGTCTTCACTAAGAAACACATTACACTTTAGATTTCATATTCTTATATCATTTCTCTTTAGATGCTACTTAAATATTAACAGGTTCTGGTTCTTGATTAATTGCTTCAGCATGTAGATCGGCAAAAAGAGCAGTAGATAAATATCTTTCACCGAAGGATGGAATGATTACAACAATATTCTTGCCACGGTTTTCTGGTCTCTTGCCTACAGCAACAGCAGCGGCTACAGCAGCACCAGAAGAAATACCAACAAAGATTCCTTCCTTAGCAGCTAAATTGCGAGAGAATTGAATAGCAGTTTCACTAGGAACTTTCTGAATCTCATCAATGAGTGAGGTATCACAGTTTGCTGGAATGATACCAGCACCAATACCTTGAATCTTATGTGGTCCTGGAGCTTCACCAGATAAGACAGCTGATTCAGCAGGTTCAACAGCAACAACATGAACTTCAGGCTTTTGAGATTTAAGATACTATAGATTCGAAGACAACATGAATGATAAAAAGATCTTTCCAGTTTAAACTGAAAAAAAGAAAATTCACTTACTTGAGAGACACCAGTGATCGTACCACCAGTACCAACACCAGAGACAAAGATATCAACTTGACCTTCAGTTTGTTCCCAGATCTCTGGTCCAGTAGTCTCACTAAATTAACAAAAACAAAGAAAATAATGGGATGAAATGTTTCCTCTTACCGATGAATCTTTGGATTGTCCGGGTTGTTAAACTGTTGAAGGATGAATGCTTTTTCACCGTACTTTTCCTTAAGTTCTGTGGCCTTCGCGATAGTACCCTTCACACCCTTGTCACCAGGAGTGAGGATAACCTTTGCACCGAGAGCTTTGAGCACGACTCTACGTTCAACGGACATTGTAGCAGGCATGCAAAGAACAACTTCATATCCTTTAGAGGCACCAACCATAGCAAGACCAATTCCAGTATTTCCACTGGTTGGTTCAACTAAGATGGTTTCGCCAGGTTTGATATCACCACGCTTCTCAGCTTCCTCAATCATACTCTTAGCAATACGATCTTTCACAGAAGAGCATGGTTCGAAAGATTCTAACTTTAAGAAAATATTTGCCACAACTTCATTCTCTTGAGCGACACGACCAAGACGAACAATTGGTGTAACACCAATCAATTCGGTAATAGAACTAGCAATCTTTGGACGATATAAAGCACTATTTGAACTCATTCCTTAAAAATGAAGCTTCAGATCATAGAATTCTCAGAAAATAAAATACGTGATTATCTAATCTCAAGTTCTCTCATCGAATGCACACCTTAGATGTGCGAAAAGCTGTTAATTGTGCGATTATTCATGAAAGTCAGAGTAAATTTAAGATTTTAAATACAGAACGAATCGATTCCTAAAACGACCGTCCAAAAGTGCGCACGATGACCCATGCTTTGTGCATGAAATCCCCATTTGATCATTTTGTTGACTGATTGATTGAGAAACTTTGAGGATTGAATAGAATGTTAGCCGCAAAGAAGTTACCAGTGATTTTACAATCTCAATTAAATGAAGGATTAGAAGGAATTAGTTTAACAACTGTAGAAGGAAGTATTCTTTGTTCTTCTTTTGCATTAAATGCAAGAGTTGATGAAATTTCTCTTGCTGCTATTTCTACATCTGTTTGGAGTCAATATTCCAATGGTAAGCTAGCCAAATTTCCACCAAAACTCATCATCATCATCATCTACTAATCTTTTCTTTTTTCAATATAGGAATTAATGAACCTTCCTTGCAGATTGTGAAGTTTGAAGATGGCTTCTACTATGGTATCACTATTATTAACAAGTCTTATCTCATCGCAGCATATGGAAGAATCAATCCAGGTCTATTAAGATATAAATTACAACATTTAAATCAATATTTCACAAAGATCTTCGAACAAATGAAATAAGAATAATAATAACAACATTTATTATTGTTTATATTTTATTACTTTTCTTCTTTGTTCTATGTCTTCTAATCTCTTCTTCCTCTATTTCTTTGTAAATAATCATATAACATTCATCCTATCCCATCGTATTCTATCTGATCCTTCTCTCATAACCATTCCTGTATTTCATTTACATCTTGAGCACAAAGAAAGCTCGGACGTGTAACTATAACATTATTAATTGAACAATTAAGACGAAAAAAAGAAGGGAGGGGATCAAGCAAGACAAAAACTAACAACTACAACAATGAACCAAACGAATGAAAAAAGGAAATGAATAAGTAAGTATTGAAGTACTTGAAAGAAACAGAAGAAGAAGAGGGAAAAGAATTTTCTTTAAGAACTAATAATAACTGTGATGCAATGAATATACTTTCATCGTCACACAAAACATCAAATAAAACAGGGGAAAACAAAAATAACAAACACAGAGAGAGAGAGAGAGAGAGAATTCTTTGTACTTTTCCTTCTCTTATTCTTTTCTAACTCATTTATTGTTTCTTTTCTTCTGTTTCAAATAAAATTGCATCGTCGCGTCATTTCTGAGACTTAATTACTTAATATCGACAAATAAATGAAGAATGTTCTCAAAAATAATAGAGAAAAAGGATGAAGACTGCATTCCTCCCCCTCAGGTCCAATGATCAATCAGGAGTAACTGAATTGATGTAAAGAAATAATAAATATTAATTGTTTGTTGCTGGAAGAAGATGAATTACTTGGGGAGGAAAGTTTGAAAGATGATAATAAGAGATTCGAATAACCTCGTCCACACTGCTTCCGACGGGAGGAAATAACACGTAGTAGGAAGAAAGAGAGGAAGAAGATAAGCATATAGAGAGGATAATAATATTAGTGAAGCAGAATAAAAGAAATGAAAAGGATAGAAAGGGAGGAGAGTAGAAAGAGTGGTAGTTTAATGTTGTTGTATCGTAGGCGATGATTGCAACGGATATTGACGAGAATAATGATGTTGGATGGGCGGTGAGGAAGCAAGAGGAGAAGAGGAGGGTTCTTCAGGGTATAATACCCATTGTGTCGGGTTTTCTTTACAGCGGATGTAGGTCCATTCGATTATTTTCTCGGAAGAACTTCTCTTATCCTCCTCGCTTGGTTCTTTTACTTCTAAATGTTCTGACACTCGCACTGCCGCTAACAACTGTGAAAGAAAAAAGGATGATGATTGACATATGAAATACAACTATGAACTTACTGTTTCAGGAGGAACATTCATTTGAACCATACGAGGAAATTTCGCAATCATTTCAAGTGGAACAAATCCTTCCTCATCCATAAGTTGACGAAGATATACATCACGCTCTAAATTAGTTGGACTGAAGTAATATTCGATCTGTCTTCTTGTTGCTTCGAATAAGTTAGTAGGGGAACGATAAACCTGAAGATTGAGAGAAATATTAGATGAGATAGAATACTGTGTGATTGAATTCTTACAGATTGGGTTGAAGGAAGGGGAAGCGGTGGCAGTAGATTAAAGGGAGGAGGGAACACCATGGGAGGGAGTCCAAGGGGGATTATAGGCGGAAGCAGTGCAGCAAACTCAGGAGGAAGTTGAAAAGGACCGGTATGAGTTGGAGATGGAGTTAGAGGAGGCATTCCCGCCAAAGCAGGAGGCGGAATTAATAAAGGTGGAGCAGGAGGTGGAGGAGAGGAATGAACAACACGATTAACTTCTGCAACAGCAGCTGGTGTTACAGGGATTAGAGGAGGAGGCATGAACATGGGCAAACTGTTTTCAAATGAAGAAACTTGCTCCAAGCTTGGAGCTGCGGGAATAATTCCAGTGTCATTCACAAATTGATCAATCTGAGTTGGACTTTCCGCGAGATCGGGAGACACGCTTTGCTGATTATTCCAAGGAATCAAGCTCTCTGTTGCTTGATAATAATAATATGCATTCATAATGGAATAAAACTTGTTCAACTCCTCTTCCGAAGCAGTTAAGTGAGTAACATCAGACGAATACATCATATCTCCTTCAACATGGTAATGATCATCTGAGTTCTCTGTGTCCGTAATTGAGAGATGTTCAGTATCCGCATCGTCATGGCCATTTAATGGGGCGTTCGATGATTGTTGGGATTGACTCTTGTTCACGGTTTGATTGTGACGATCCAGTAAAGTATACATCATATTCATGAACTGCTGGCGGTTTTTCTCGTGTTCTTCTGGGGTCATGTTCTTCACTGGCGCTTCTTTCTTGTCAGAGGTCTGGTCTCCAGCTGTTTTAGACGACACCAATGAGGGGAATGAGTGTAACATCTCCTTTAAAATTTGATTCTTACTCATTGGTGGACGATTCACAGGATTGGCAGGAAGGGTCGATAATCCGACAACAGGTTTCGCGTTGGAATTGTTTGCAGGTGAGACTTTCTTTAAACCTTTTGGGGCATGATCGAGCTTTCCTTTCAAGAAAGCTGTTTCGTAAGCTTTTCTTCTTTGAAGTTCTTTCTGAAGTCTTTGCTCCCTGACTTGAAAGTAATGGCGATCAGAGGATGAAGGAGTTGGGGGAGCTGGAGACTTTTTGGCAACTGATTGCTGATGGTGATGTCCTTTTCTCCCACTGGCTTCAATCCATTCACCCTCATCCTCTTGTGGGAAATCCTCATCGTAATAAAATGTGTCGATTTTCAAATCTGCGATAAGAGGCTGTACAGAAGCAGGAGCCTTCTCTTGCTCAGAAACAGAGTCATCCTCTGATTCAGATTCTTTGTCTTCCACTGATGCTTCAGCTTCTTTGTAACTATCAGAAGGAACTTCTTCCTTAGTTTGCTCTTGTTTATCAGCCTCATCATTATTTGTCGACTCAGATCGCTCAATAATTGGCTTCTCTTGCTTTGCAGTGCTTTTGCTTGACGAGGCTTTCGATGAGGAATTATGACTCTTCTTTTTCTTGGGATGGGCAGAACTTTTGGATTTCGTTGGTTTAGATTCAGAAGTTAAATCAAACTGAACAAATTCAGCAGCGAAATCATCACCCCGTAGAATGTGTGCAGATGCATGCACTTCGGCTTCATGAATTAAATCATGGTGTAAAGTGGATTCAGAGTGCAATTTTCTTTTATTCTGTGAATTATTATGATTGGAGTTTTTCTTGCGAGCTGCAGAAGAATCTTCAGAAAATTCGAACTCAGAAAGGGATGAAGTAGATTTATTGTTGGTTGTAAGGAAAATTGCTTGAATCATTCCTGCAACTGATAAAACAGCTGTTCCAAAGTATGTCAATAGAGAAAGAGTGAATGCATAGCATTCAACCCAGAAAATTTTGGAATCTTCGAACATGTTATTCCACCAATTTGAGGCAGTAACACCTTCATTCTCATCAATTTGATCGAATTTTGGTGGTGGAATTAGAATAGAGGAGGTAAGGCTGTTGTTAGAATGACTGTTAAGTCGTCGTCGAGCGGCTAATGCGTTAGGAGGTTTGGAATAGATCTTGCTTGGTCGGTTTGGCTGTTTATTAGCAACGTTAGAAGCTCGAATATAATGACCACCAGCAACAGAGACAACAGAGAGAACACTTCCGCTTAGGATCAAATTCCACAAGCAGTCAATAAGGAAACTTGCCCAAGTCATGTCTTCTAATGGCTTCTCAGAGTTGGGCTTATCGAATGTCTCATTATAGCTGTTGCTGCGGGCGTTTGCATTAGCTTTTGCGCGCTTTGACTTCTCTGATCTTTGAGATCTACTGGAAGAAGAAGACTTAGAGCTCTCTTTGTTTTGTTGAGATCTTGTTTGTCTTTTCAGTTTCTCGAGCTCTTCAAGTTTCGATATCTTTGCCTTTTCAATCGCATTTTCAAAGATATTAATAGCCTCTCTTAAGCCGTGAAAACCTGAAGTATCTTCCAGTAATTCACTTGCATGTAATTGAGCCCAAGATAATTCATTCCCTGACTCTAATACAGCCGTTAAGGTCTCAAAGGAAGTCTTTAAAGTTGATGATAAATCATATTGTTTCATTTCTTTTAAATAATCATCACCTGACTTAATAAAACCATGTAAACCAGATAAAAAGATTTCTGTTTCTCTTTTTATTTCATCAAATAATTTAACACGTAATATTTCAACATTGATAGATGATAAACTTGCAACAATCTCTGATGGTACAATAAATTCTTCTGTTGAATATTGTTGAAGAATCTCTTCAGTAACTCTCTTTGCTCTAAAATCACATGTTAAACTTCTCTACTTAGAGTATTAATGAGATGTTTCTTACCTTCCAAGGATTGTTTGACGTTTTCGAGCGGATTCACTCGCCATGAAGTCTTCGATTAAGAGCTTGAAGGATCCACGAATTCCTTCTGTAAATGCCCAAGCTCCTTTCACTTCTAAAGCAATATGCTTTCTATCTTCTGGTGTTAAGGCAATAAAAGCCTTCAATACTTCGATTGGTTCTTCTGTGTCTGGCATTTTCAAAACTGATCTTATCCAAGGTAAACTTCGAATTAGTTTATCTGCAATAATCTTCGCATCCTCTAATTTTTGTCGATTTAAGTATATTTCACCAATTGTCGAATAACAGTCCAGCCATCCCTAAGCAAGCAATCAGACTTCATTTGGATCAAAGTAGGAACGTTCGTAGGAACTTACATCATGAACTATCGATCTCCATGACGATTTTAATCTCCACAGCGTTGGACAAGAATATTCCAGTTCGTTTAGAGAGACTCGTTCGTCATTATCCCTGTATAAGGCATGTCCTATCAGACCCTTAATGGAGGCAATATTGTGTTGAACATCTTCAAATAGCTGTGTCTATGAAAAGAGAATAGTTAGGAATACTTCTGTTAGGAATGTCCAATATTACCTGTTGGGAGGCTCCATTAGCCATAGAAATTTTCAGTCTCTCCTCAATGTAACTCCACCGTCTTATGACAGCATATAGTTTCTGGATCTCTGGACTCTCAAGAAAATCTTTCAAATCAGAGCTCCCAGAGGCTTCATATTGTTCAAACTTGTAGATAGCATTGTTTAAAGCGATGGAGGTGGAGCGAGACTCACTCGCCAAGTCCACTCGTTGAGTCAGCTGTTGGACTGGAGTTAGTTTCAATGCTCCAACTAAAGGCAATAGAATTGCGATCAATGGCAAAGACATCGTTTTCTAATTTCTATTTCTTTGTTAAGTTTTCTAGATGAAGTTGCAATAACAAATGACACCACTTGTATTCTTAGAAGTTCACGAACATCAGTTTTTCTCGAAGGAAGGAGAGTGATGTATTTCAGTTAGTTTTTGTGTCAAAGGTCTTTTGCAATCTATCAAAACCACTGACTAAAACGAAGTTAGCAAACCTGATTCAGGAAACATCACATAAGAAAGGTTAACAACTCACCTTGACTGAAATTGAAGCAATATGTAAAAGATCTCAATCTACGTTCGTCACTCGTTTTAAAAATGCACCCCTTAAAAGACGATAGAGTTTCCAGACTTTCGTCTTCAGGTTGATGTCTGATGATACACAAAGTCAGCAAGGAAGAAGGAATGAGCTGAGAATGATGGTTGTTGAACAAGTGGGTACTCAGCAAGGAGATAGTTTGGATTAGAGAAGTTCGATCTGACGCTAACTTCACGTTGCATAGGAAAGGATACAACTCGAGAAGTGCGTAAGTGGGCAGAGGAGTCATCAGAAATTCCGAGAAAAGAGACGGAATTTCAATGGAAAAAACTGGATTTGGAAGAAATTCTATTTAAAACCAAGGTTCTTCATAGAATTCTTGGTTTTTAGTGCGTGGCGATTTTCCGATTTTACAGGGTTTCAGAGTATCAAAGGTTTTCAACTGCTTCAATATATGATGCCAATTTAAAATAAGGTTTAGAGCTTCTACTTTTCAACAATCACTTTTTCTGATCAATTTTCCAAGTAATAACGCTCTAGGAGCTCCAGTTAGAACCAAAGACTTAAATACTTCAAAGAAAGACAATTTGATTGATATCTGACAGCATTAGGTTAAGACGGTTTTAACTTTTTATTTACGTGAGGCTATTACCTAATTATTGTTTGAGAGGACTTTACAGTATGGCTTTGCTTATTTATCCACCCTTAAGGCATCAGCTTAGAGTTGATCTTCCGATATCCGGTGAGTCAGCATTCGTAAATGCCCATTACTGCCAAATAAGTGTTTTTCGGTTATTACATCTGATAATTCTGTTACTAATGAGTAACTATTTCCTGATCTGTTCAGAATTGACTTTTGATACTTGTTCCTTCGCCTCTATAAATAGTTCTTCCCACAGAGTTTTTCCGGATTTTCCTTTCCTAGGAGATAAAATATGGAGATGTGCTTTCACTTTCTCCAACGTCGCTTCAGCGAGGTTTTCATGACCATGATAAACCATAGATTGCAAAAAGCGACTAAACCGCAATCCATTATGACCATTAAGGAGGATTATTCTCCTTCTGTCAATAGGATCGGAATACAAACCCCAAAATTTAGTGATCTTCTCATACGATCTCAACATAGCTTCCTTTGCCTCCGGATGATTTTGAAGTTCAGCGATGTTAATAACGGGAGCATCAGGGTTAAACTGCGAAGGAGCAGCAAGTGGGAAAATCCATTGAATATAAGCGTGATCATCTTCTAGGTCTCGATCAGTATAATTCATAATGTCTTCAAATGTCATCCCATGTGATGTTGTCCCACCACGTATAAATTGAATATACTCCTTCGTTGCATTTAGTCCTGAAAGTCTTGAAACTCGAAACATCTTTCATACAAAAAATAAGGAGAGATAAAGTGTAAAATAAGGAGAAAATAGTGATTTCTTGGATTCTAGAGTTTATGAAAGGTCGAATTTCTTATGCAGTAAAAGGTTTCAAAAAGAGTTTTTGTTCTTTATTCTTCGCAGTTTGCAAATCAAAATTCTTTTGGTACTAACTTTATCGTTTAGAAACAATTTTTTATCATGTCAGAAAAGATTGATCCTAAGAAGCTCAAGGGTAATAATTTTATTGATGATTTCTTTCCATTGTTCTCACTCTTTATTGCAACATTAGTGCAAGAATTGAAAGATGAATTAGCAAAGAGAAACCTTGATACCAACGGGTTGAAGGCTGATTTACAGACTAGACTTCAAGTAAGTATTGGATTAATGAATAAGTGGTGTGCTTTCCTCATTAAACTTCTGTTACAACTTCAGTCCGCTTTAGACGACGAAGAATTCGGCCTCGATGATGATGAAGAGCAGCAAGACGAGCAAGTTGAAGAGCAAGTCGATGAAGCTGTGGAGGATCACGAGGAAGAAGTTGCTTACGTTGTCGAACATAAGGCAGCAGTGATCGAGTCGAAACCTGCCGCTACTAATCCAACACCTGCAGTGCAACCAACTTCCTCGACCACTCACACTGACTCGACTACAACCAATTCTTCTGAGGGAAATCACTCTGAGGAGCATAAAGGAGAGAATTTGAAGGATAAACTATTAGCTCGTGCAGCTAGATTCGGTCTTCCTCCATCAGAGAAAGCTCTACAGCTTATTGAAGAGGAAAAGAAGAAGCAAAGAGCAGAGCGATTTGGTTTACCATTAAAAAGTGAGGAGAAGGCTGATAATAGTAGTAATGAGAAATTACAAAAGCGAAAGCAACGATTTGGAATAGTAAGTGAAGAAGACAAACAGCTTGCAGCACAGAAGGCAAAGGAGGAAGAGGTAAAGTCTTATTATTACTCCTTTTTATTCGTAATTGAAACAATATTTATTGTATGTAGGAGGAGAAGAAGAAACTTCGACAAAAGAGATTTGAATTAGGTCTCAAACCAGAAGAACTAGAAGCCGAACAAGAGAGGTAAGAAACATACTCGATTGATCTTTTGTTTTCCGTTTTTAATACTTTTTTCACTTCTTATTTTAGAATGCGAAAGCGAAAGGAGAGATTTGGTGATATAACAAAAGGTAGCGAAGAGACAAGTACAACAGTAGAGAAGGCTGTTCCTGTATCATCAGAACTATCTGAGAAATTAGCAAAGCGAGCGAAGAGATTTGCTACAACTAATGCATGAAGAGAAGAAAAATACCTATTTATTACTCATCTAAATATCAGTAGAGTGGATGGGATTGGAGGACATGCGTTCATGAACATGAGAGATTTTTTTTGCATATAATATAATTTATGTCTTTCTTTCTCTTTCGAAAATGTGATGAGTGATTATGACGACGATGAGTTTCTTTCTTTCTTTATTCATAAGAAATATTTATTGATTTCTTTCTCTTTTGAAATCACTTGTTCTTTTCATTTTTGAAAGTAAGATAAGAAAAGAGATCTTCTCTACCCCAATATCAGTGGTAGGAGTGAGTGGAGATAGTATTAGTAGTAGTAGTAGTAGTAGTAGTATTAGTAGTAGTAGTAGTAGTAGTAGTAGTAGTAGTAGTAGTAGTAGTAGTAGTAGTAGTAGTAGTATGATAATTCTTTCATTATATTTACACAAAAAGCAAAACCATGTTCACCCTAAAAGCTATCATCCTCCGGCGCAAAACGAATTTCACGACTAGTTAAAAGTTTTCTAAGATCTTTTAATACTTCTTTTAAATCATGTTCGACTTGAAAATAAACACGTGGCACCCGACGAAAGTTAATCTTCTGAATAATAGCAGTCCGGAAAAACCCTTCTCTATCCTGTAAAGCATTTGTTAATCGTTGAACTCTACTTTCAAATTGATCACAATCATGAATTGTATATGGCGCCTTCCCACCATCTGGTGTATCTGATGCAGAGTCATATAACTTAGAATAGAACTCAAACAATGATGTTGATGTCCATTCTGCATGAACATGTGAATTATCTTGATTAATAGAAACTTTACTAAATTGAAGCACGGTAGAAAGATCATTTACACCTGGTATAATCTTTGAAAAGGTTGAACTTTCAATGGTGTCATTAAGGATATCTTCTAATTCCATGACTAGACTATCTTTATTTGCTACTCTTTGTTCATTTCCAGGTAATTTAATTAATGGTTGTGATAATTTCCCTCTTTCACGTATTGGTTTTGATCGATCTTCACGTACAAATGAATCATCTAATACTGAACTAACTTGATTTATGATACGTGTTTGTGGATCTACACGAACATTTGTCTTTTTGATTGGACGTTTTTTACTCCATTCCTTATAGGTACGATTTGGTATATTGAGAAAACATGATTTATTCAATGAAGTCAAGCTTCTTTGTGCTATTTTCAGTGTTGGAATGAACATGATCAATTCAATAATTTGATGAATGGTGCACAGCGGACTTTTGTTAGAACAGATCGGAAAAAGTCGGGAAATTCTTCTAAACATACGATATATCGTATAAACGGTTGAAGGCAAGATCGAATACGGCGGTGACGATTGATTTTCATTAATTGCATTGATCTTTTATCCTTGATCCTTTATCATCCCTTTACTCTCTACATTCTATAGTTATTCCATTATTAGTACTGGACTTGAAGCTATTATCTAACGGGGAGAGCTTAAGGAGAGTCTTTATTTGCAAGAAGAAATGATCAGCTTTCATAATGGAACTTGGTTGATTTATCTATCTTTCCTAATTGCTATCTTGTATATTCCACTTATCCATTCATTTTCATCCAATACTCTAACAAAATCTATGAATACATTACGACAAACGAGGGCGAAGCAATGGATGATGGCATTTGATACATTCGTAAAGGTAAGTTCAAGCTATGAAGCACCTTGTACTTTACAAGCAGATCCTGGTATAAGCCTCACTCAATACATGCAATTACCAGTAGAACAATATGTCTGTATACAAATGCCATTAAATGCAACATTAGAACGTATACAAGGCAATCTTTTTCGTTTAATTGTCCCTCCTGTAAGATTCTTTCATTTAGATGTTTCACCTACACTCTACTGTGAAGTACGACAAACCATGGATACAGTAGAAATTATAAGTAAAAAATGTTTATTATCTGGTTCTAAATATATTGAATCATTAAATGGTTGTTTTAATATTTTAGTGAAAACAAAATTTCGTTGGCAAGATTATGATAATCGTCGGATAATACAGTCGAATTCGAATATTGATGTTGAAGTTGATCCACCTGTACCTTTTAAATTCTTTGGTAAAAGAGTATTAGAAGCTACAGGAAATTTAGCGATGAGTATTGCTTTAAGACAGATTGAGAATGCCTTTGTGAAGTCTTTAGCAAAGGATTATGCTCGTTGGGCAACAGATAAAGCTTATCGAATACAAAGAGCGAATAAATTTGAATCCTATGATCAATCTATCATGGGAAAGAGTCATGAAGAGGTGCAAGTTGCCATGATAGCTGACAATGAAGAGATTGAAGGTATTGAAATAGGCGGATGAGTAGAGTAGAGAGAAGTAATAGATTGTGCGTAGTCCATGTGTTTTCTTTTGTATTCGAATTAAGATGAAATGAAACTTATTTTCTTTTCAACGCAAAATTTCCGTACCAACCACTGGCAGGCTTCGAGCAAGTACGCACTTTCAAGAAGCTAACCCGATGTTTAGCTCTAACTTGATGAAAATTTATTGCTAATGAGCTCTAGCCAAATTGGGTTAAGTTCAAGAAGGATCAGGACCAGGAAACCAGTTCGTTCAATTAGTTAATTTGAATGAAGTGAGAGACTTCTCCCCTTTGAGAGAGTCAAGGAAAGTGGTGATATGGGGATGTCGGCATCTTATAGATGCCAGTTGCTTTGTTGGAGCAAATTATCTCGTGTTTGGAGAGTGTTTAAATGATGGTAGAATGTTGTGTGATGTGAGGCATTTGGAGTTGATAGGTTGTAATGGCGTGAAGACAATTGAGGGACTGGAGGAGAGTGAGAAGGAATTGATTGTGAGAGGTTGTCGGTTGTTGAGGAATCACAATAACACAAAGCAGCGTGGTTGGGACAAACCACGTGATGAATGGGAAGGTTTCTGGGAGGACGAGTGAAATTTAGAATATAAGAAAATTACATCAACAAAAACGTTTTAGTTAATTTACATATTAGCTTCTGTTAGTTAGTTAGTTAGTTTGTTGGTTTTCTTTTGCTTGTAAGTTAGCTTGGGTAGATGAGTGAATGACCCTCAATTCATACCTCCCTCATATTTGACGACCTCTTTCATTTTATCCATCAAAATCACCAACAAATAATAATAAATTTGATTCTTTATGACGAATATAGAATAAGAAATTACGATCAGCAAGAAATTCTTTATTCGCCTTTAATGTGGATGGTAATGTTTCATTCTTCTTTACTCCTTTTCCTTTCTGTTGACTTGCAATTAATGCTTGTTGTTGTTGAGAATAATGTTTCCACCATGTTTTCAATGAATTTGTACCTAATTCATCAATACTCACCATACCATCATGAATAATCTCTGTTAATGTAAAACCACCATTAGGAGCAAGTAAAGGGAATGAAGAACGACGGAAATCAAACATATTGGTAATACCTAATTGTTTAAACCATCCCATTAAACGTAATACACGTTTTAATCGAAATTTTGGTAATATCACTCGAATACTATCGATTGGTTTTAATTTATTAATTGTTGAATAAAGATATGATGTATTCAACATTGCTGGTATATTTCTACTCGTTTGAGGATCTTTCGAGGGTAATAAAAAACCCATAGAATATTCATTACCTTTGAAGTTTAATTCAATTAATTGTAGCTGATTATCAGAATAATAAGGTATTTTATATAATACATTATAAACCGATCGGAAGACTCGTTTAGTACCAACATTTTGTGTAAAATTAATTGGTATAGAAAATTTTGGATTAAATGGATATTCCCATTCTAATTTTAAATGTAATGTATTATAGATTAATACCTTGGAATCATATTTAATTAATTTTGCTGCATTGGTTAATGATCCTTCAGTTCGTTCAGTGAAATAACGATTAATTTCAAGATTTGTATTAATGGAATCATTAAAATTTTCGGATTTAATCTTACAGTATGGTGATAAATCATTAGCATAGGTTTGGTTTAATGAGATTTGTTGATTTACTGCGATGTAAGTTGTTAATAAACCGGGTGATTTGATATCACGATTATATTCTTTACTTAGAATATTTAATTTATCTAAACAATATGAATAATTATGAAGTGCTTTATCAATCTGATCACGTGTTTCACCAGTACTTGCCTGGCGGAGGACGGAAAGGATGTTAAGAATGGAAACAGGTGAAAAGACACGATTAGAGTTAATTAAAGAATAAAAAATATCACTAAATACAGCAGAGGCAGGAACTAAAGGTTTTAATCCTTCACTTGAAGACGAAGAAGAAGATGCACTTGTTAATGATGCATAGAACTCACTGTTCGCAGTAAAGATCTGTGAAGCGAGTGTACTAACAGCAGAGGAAATAGGCTTAGTAGCCACTGGTTTAGGAGTAGTTGGTTTCGAATGAGATGATTTTACTTTCTCTTTCTCTTTCCCTTTCTCCTTTAATTCAGAAGAAGCAATTGATTTTGCAAGAGTATCATCAACTAAAATCTGTTTCGAAGACTGTTGACTTTGTGGTTGTAAATCTTCTGTGGGTTGAAGTCCCTGGTAATAAAGAATTCCAGTAATAGCAGAAAAGATCACAACAACAGCAAGAACAATAAGTGCAGCTGACATTTCTCCTAGAAACTGATGGATTGCTAAGAAAGGACGAAACCACACAAAAGATCTATCAAAAGTCAATTCTAGAACACCTTCTTCTCAATAAGGCGCTACTGATGCCTTGAAAGAAAGAAGGACCTTTTGAATGAAAGAAATCATTGTGATCGTTACTGTATATTTAATATTGACATTGTTGCTTTCATTGGTTCTATTCTGACTTATTGATCTGTGATAGAAAGGAAGGATTTTCTTTAAGTGGTGTATTAATCTCTTTTTGTTGGTGAAATTTTGGTGATTTGAATGAGAAGTTAGGGTGAAATAGATTCCATTGTTTTATCCTTTCTAACAATTCAATATACTTCAAATCATTGAATGTTTACAAGATTTATACCATTTTATATTCTTTTATTACATCTTTATTGTATATTTCAATTAAATTATCAATTTTCTCTTTCCATTCCGATATATTCCTTATCAAAAGAGATAGGGAACCTTCCTAATACTTTACCTAATAACATACCCCTCAATCGAAGAAGTAGAAGAATGATACCAACTCTCACAATTTATTTGAATAAATCATATTATAAAATCAAAGAAATCTTCACATTAAATCGAAGTAACAGTCTTAGCGCCGCTAACGCTATGACTACTATAGGCAGTTCAACACCCAACCCGAAAGAACTAAATATCGAAGCATCCTTATCACACAGCAATGATTTACCCTCTAACCCTCAAGAAGAGTTATTTGGAGTCCCACGACGGTTATTCCCTTACTATTACGCCTTTCTCTTAGATGCGATCACCATTGGACTTGTAATGCCTTTATTACCATTTTCTGTCATGGAACTAGGAGCTAACGCATTTCAACTTAGTTTAGTCATATCTTCTAATTATGTAGCACAAAGTATAGGTTGTATAATCATGGGTAGAGTGTCTGATATATATGGTAGGAAACCTGTTACTGTTATTTGTTTATTTGCTTCAATGTTGTCATATATTTTCCTTGCACATGCTAGTTCATTAATGGGAATGGCAGTAGCTAGAATTGTATCAGGTTCATTTGGTGGGTTATTACCAATCATGCAAAGTGCTGTCGCTGATGTATCATCATTGAATGATCGTCCAAAGTATTTAGGAAGAATTATGGCAACCTTTGGACTTGGTTTTGTCATTGGTCCAGCAATAAGTGCTGCATTAACATCATTATCTACACGAAGAAAAATCTTAGTTGCTTCTATTTTCCCTTTTTTAGGTTTGTTAATTGTAATCTTTCTTGGTAAGGAAACAAAGCGATTTCATATCGTTAATAAGAAAAGAAATTCGACGAGTGATATTACAGGAGAGAATAATAATAACAACCTTAACAATAGCCTTCATCATAGTAAAGATCATTACCTTGCACCTTCACTAACATCCTCAACGTCTTCATCGTCTTCGGCATCATCTGTTGTTCCATGGGAGATAACATTACTTGTATTAAATGGATTCGCTTTAATGTATACCTTTGCAACCGAAACCATCTATGCAATGTTTATTAAAGATGCATTTGGTTATGGTGAAGAAACATTATCAAGATTATTTGCTATTAATGGTTCATTAATTGGTATTTTCCAAATCTTCTTTATTAAACCATTAATTACTTTACTTGGACAACATACCACATTAGCTATTGGTAACTTAATCTTATCATTAGGTATCATTGGTGTCGCATTAATACGTCATCGACAAATACATTTCATATTATTTGCGATACATATTATTGGTTATTCGATTGCGGATACATCATTAACCTCCTTAATCACACGTTATTCAATGATATCCAATCAAGGTAGTGATTTAGCATTAAATCAAGCAGCACAAGCCGTCGCGAGAGTGATTAGTCCAATTGTTGCAGGTTTATTATATGAATATAGTAAAAAAGGTCAAGAGCATCAAATCTTTCCGATTGGTGCTTTACCATTTATTGCATCATCCTTATTACCTGCAACAGCTGTAACAATACCATTATATTTGAAATTTACTAGTAATCGAAAGAAAGAAAAATTACAAGAATTAAGAAAATTAGAAGAAGTACAAACATTATTACATGATAATAGTCATAGTAATAGTAAGGATGAAATAGAAAGTTAACATGTTAACATATGATATGAAATAACATTTAAATCGAATTATATTAAGAGGAGAGTAGTAGTAGTAGTGTGGTGGTAGCAGTTTACTTCTTGAACGATGATGATTAGTGATGATGTTTTGTGATTTCATTAATAAGGATGATATTCACTCACTTTTGATATGTAGATATATCTTCCTTCTGCTTTTCCTTCTGCTTTTTCCTTTTCTTTTCTTATTTTTCTAAGTAAAGTGTTTTTTTTTTTATCTTATGAAATATGATTCGAAAGAAAAAGAAATATTATTTATTTGTTTTATCACAACCAAAAAACAACCATTAAATAGACATCTACAATAGTGTAAACATATGATTATTATTATCATCAAATAAATATCTTAAAACCTATCAAGAAATGAATACTACGAAGTATAACAATACTTATACTAGATAGATCCTAACAACTTCAAACAACAAGATCTTACATACTACAAAAAAAACAAAACAAAAAAAGGACATAGATCATCTATCTATCTAACTACCTTGAAGAATATCTGATAGTGTTAACTTGGCAAAATGAAAGCGTTGACATCTCGATTGACAGTCGAAACCCGCCTTAATGAGTAAAGGATGACAAGAACTTCTTCTTCTCTCTTCTTCTTGTGAACATTGAACATGATCATTATGAACTAAAGTAAATTTAGATAACTTTAGTAATCGATATAACCTTCCTAATGAATAAACATCATTCTCTGATTGTATGATCTTATCAGAGAAATGAAGTTGAAGATTCAATTGAGTGACATGTTGTAAAAAGTTTAAATCATGATAGATAATATCATAGGCAAGAGAATATTCACAACCATTACAATTCATTTTTAATAAGAATAAATCTTGATTTAAAAAATGTCTAAATTCTGGTATAGAAATATTATCCCAACCATTATTATTATTAATATTATTTTCTACATAAGAAGAATGAGCAGCTTTCGGTAAGAACATTAAATTATTATTGACTTTCAAAGAATGATCCATCTTAGGATCAAATGCATATCCTCTACATGAATAGGGTGGATTAGATAATTCAGTTTCAAAGGTAAAATCTGAATCAGAAAGACCAAAGGAAAGAAAATAACATTTTCTGCCTCTTTCATTCCCACCATCATTTCGAGTACTGTATTGGTAAGAACAGATACGATGTGGATTGGATCCTTCATTTTCAACCTTTTTCAAGTGACAAACATGATCAATAGCAGCAGAATTGGAAGATATTTCAGTGATCTCTTTCGAGAATTCCTTCAGTGCACGAAGATCATCAGTATTATTCAGGTGATAAGACTTATAAACCATCTCATGGCCAATTAAAGAGGAAGAATATTCAGTGGTTTGTGTCGAGACACGATTGGTTTCTTTCTTTTTGCCTTTCGATCTCTTAAATTCTTTCCCATTCGTACTTGTGTTATTCAATCTCTGATATTCAGGCCTTTGCTTCCGCTGCTTCACTGAATACAACGTAACTGAATGTGAACGAAAAGCATTTACTATCGATGAAGACAGTAAGATTACTATGATGAGAGCAATGATCATTCTTCTTCTGAATAACTTTCATTCGAAACAATTAACGAGACATGGCTTTGCATAATTTGACACTGCCTCCTTCCACTTATACTTTACGTGCTTCTTTCTCTGCCACTGCTAGATTGTTTGCTGAGAAATTTGACTCGAAACCGTTGTCAACTACTGACATGTTCTTCTTTTTTTCTTTCATATACGATCAATCTAACCCCATGCAATTTTGAAACTCTCTTCTCACTTACTTACTTATCTTCTCTTTGATATAACTTTTTAAACTTTTCTTAAATTGACGCTGCTTCTGTAAGACAGTTTCTCATTCTCAGTCTAATCAGTTAATGATAGTAATGGAATCGAGTGAGAGCAAAGACAATATAAGTATTGACAAAGGTTCTTCACCTTCACAAAGCCGACCTTTATCTGGAAATGGTGGAAGGACTCGCCCAGCATCAGCAAATTTTAGTGGACCTTCTTCATCACGTCCAAGATCTGCTCTTGCATCAAATCCTGCAATAGCTCTTCAAATAATTGAAACTGAATCAGCTATTCGGTCAATTACGAAACAAATAAAGCTTCTACAGCGTGATAAGATTGTAAAGGATATTTTAGCAAAGTTACAGGAAGAGGAAGAAGAAAACGAAACCAATCAAGAATATTCTCGTCCAACAAGTTCTAAACGACCCAATCCCGATAAATCAAACAATGAGAATACAATTGATCCTATTCTTGATTTAGAAGATCAAAGACATAAACTCATGGTAAAGTATGAATCTCTTGCAGGACAATCCTATCAGACATCCCCTCAGTCAATGATATGGGACTTTTGTGAATTATTTTATAATGAGTTCCAGCATCCAACAAATAAACGATGTAAAGAATATATTTATAAATATTATGATCCTTCAGCATCATTAAATATTGTTGGTTTTAAGAGTTTTAATACTCGTGAAACTATTGTTGATGTTCTCATGGTTCGTAAGATAACAACACCTATCACCGTCATTTCATTGCATCACTCACTGAATCTCTCTATTTGCTTTAGAAACGTTATGAAGGTTTAACAGTAGAGCATAAGATTAAAGATGTCAAAGCTGATATTGATATGATGCCTGGTTCTATTCTTTCAGGTAACGTCACTGTCTATATCAAAATCAATGATGATGAGCCACGAAAGGTTCTTCATGTAAGTTTCCCTAGTATTTATTATACTCTTTTCTAATTTGCTTTTGTAAATGATGTAATAGATGGTACAGTTTGTGAAGACCAAAGAGCTGGGACCCTTCGACTATGTCTTGAAGAAGGAATTCTTTGTCATACAAGATGCTCGACCACTCTATCACTTTGCAGAAGAACCTCCACCATTATCAGCATTACAACTAGAGTATATTCGAGTAAAAGAAGAGCGTCTTCAAGCAGAGCGTGAGAGGAAATTAAAGGAAGAGATGGACGCAGAAGGTGAAAGTTATGATGACGGTGATGAAGAAGGGAGTCTTGGAGAGGGAAGTCGCTCTGTTGTCAGTGGTTCAGCGACTGGAAGTAAAGCAGGAGGAGCGAGTGTCTCTGGGAACAAAGAAGGAGAGAATAGGAGTCAGGCTAGTGGTTCTAAGGCGGGAGGAGGAGGAGGAGGGTCTGTAGCGAATAGTGTGTCAGGGAATAAATTGACCAGTCAATCGATCAAAGAACAATCTGTTGATGAAAATGACGATCTCTCTGTGGATAGTGCTCTCAAATCAAAGTCATGAATAAAATCGAGATCCTAAGAGAACGACTCATTTATCATCGACTAGACCACAACAGCGGGAGTCTTTGACAGTTGAGTCTTAGACACTAGTGCAATATGGCGACAAGAGGTCAGAAATACAAAGGGCTTAGAAAGTCATTTCATCTGAGTAACTATTATCAGTAGTATACTAGGTTGAAAGACTGTATTGTAGATTTTATACAGAGTAGTTGCTCGATTTAAGATAAGATAAGAGAAAGAAAGAAAGAACTCAAGTCAGTTATTTTTTTCTCAGATTATTATAATTATACTATTATTTATTATTATTTATCGTTGTGCTAGAGGATACTTTTGGAAATATTCTTCTTTTGTATAAAAAGGAAAATCAGCTACGAATTTATTCATTAATGCTTCTAATGCCTTTCTCTTCATTGGTTGTGTTCCTTGTAATGAATAATGATCACCATGTTCATGTAATAAAACAAGACCTTCAGGAATCTTAACACCTGCTGGGATCTCGAGAATGTTCGTGATTCCTCTGCGACTTGAGACAATGTCCCACAAGTTAATCCCTGCTGGACGAAGTGATGCACCATTAGGTCCAATGAACACATCATCCAATGGTGCAGGATGAACAAGACCATCCTCACCAAGTGTTAAGTCATAACTTCTTGATCCTTTTGCCATTTGTACTGCATATTCTCTTAATACAACATTTCTACTTTTACCACAAATTCGAAATAAATTCAAAGGAACAGTATCTGTATAACGTCCTAGAATCTGTTGACTTAACCATCTTCGACCAGAGCTAGGAAATGGTAAACTACGAAGAAGAGTATTTCCAACTGATGTGCAACGAAACATTGTTTGACGAATAGAAAGAAAGAATGTTGATGGCTAGTAACTTATTAGGGAATTGTTTAAATGATCCCCCACCCTCTTGTTAAACCATCCTACGCTCGGGATATAGTAGAACTACAATTATTTCATTACCTGGATCTTCTTGATCTTGAAGCATTCTAACTATTGATTTGAAGCTATGGGGGATGATGAATGGGAAACAGTATCGAGTAGTAAGAAAAAAGGAAAGGGTTCCTCAAATCGTGCACAAACTTCGATTACACTTTCTTTCAATCTGAAAACAGAGGAAGTGCAACATCCTGTGAACTCGATTCGACCAGAGAATCTTGTATATGTTGGTCAGTACCTCGTACATCGTGAGAAAGGAATAATAAAAAATCGGGATAAAAGTGTTCGTCGACTTCCACCACCTCATTACTATAAAGATCAACCCGTTAACGTTCTCCTCAAACCTGCACCAGCTCCTCTCAATGCATTGGAACCATTCGGTCAATTTTCTATGACGTTAATTCGTCAAGGATTAGAAAACCCTAATGAGGTGCTTCCAGATGTTCATATTATTATTGGAAGAGGATGTTTAAAGAAAATTATGAAATGTTTTGAGAATCGTCACTATGTTCCGAATTCAAGTAATCATACAGAACGTCATGATCTCAACTTTGCTATCAAACGCCAGGATCATTTCTTAATGATTGAAGATACAGAAAAGTGGGGATTAGCTCCTGCGCATGGCTATGCCTTTGAGAATTATCTTACTGAGGTTCCAAACCAGGCAGATCGAGATTGTTTCTTCTACCGCAATATATGCTATGATCTTGATGGATTGAGGTTATTAGTAGGATTTGAAGTCGATTGTGTACTTAATAATCCATCAGCGGGTTTTCCTTCTGTTGAGTTGAAGTCACATAACATTAGCTACGAACCAAACATGTTGGATTATTGGTACACTTTAGCTCTTGCTGATACGAACTACCTTTGTATTGGTGCAATTGATAAGCCAAACAATACTCTTGTGAGTATCAGAAAGTTGCAAATGCACCAGCTGTTGCCTCCCGATCACGAGGCATTGAGGAATAGATTTAGTCAGCTGAGTATGGTGCTTCATTGGATTAAGAGAGAGTTTACTGAGAGGAATGGTACTACTGGAAGTCTTATTTTTGATTGTAGCCGACCAGAAAAACTGAGTTTAGTTGTGACTTCATCTTAACATTTAATCTATCATCTTTTCTGTTTTTATTCTTCAAAAACACTCGACAAAAATTTCTAATTTTAAGAACATTGGAAACTTCATTTTCGAATAGTTGAAGATGCATCTTAAGGAATCACAAGATCGCACTTGTAGATTCTACTAAAGGAAGATTATTCTGTATTGAAAGTAGTAGCCCCCTTTCATAACTGGATGGCGGAACAGTAAGTAAAGCTAGAAACACAATGATTTTAAACCAGAATCCTCTCAGAGAATGGACCAAGAGAATGTGATGAATGAAATCTTGTATTCTCAAAGTTTCTTCAAATGTGAGCATGCAAAAAGAGTTCTGTTTCTCACAAATGACGCAGAACTATGGCACAGAGCTCGTGGTATTCCACATAGTCGTCAGTTGTTTGGTTTGGAGAATATCAGAAAACTCTTTGAATTAAAGTGATGGAAACTTTACTGAGTTTTAAGGTTTTCCATTTCGCAATTTATTTTTGAATCTATCTTAACATAATCAAACAACAGGGACGATAAGACGAACGATCATATTCAAATAGCTTGTGTAGCAAACTTTTTAAAACTTTTAGCTTTCTCTGCTATCATCAACAGAAGATTCAGAATCCTTCGTTTCCAATTTTCCAACCAATAAATTCTTCTTTTCTCGAAGTTCTTTCTTTCTTTTCTCAATTTCTAATTTCTTTTGTTTGACAAACTCTTGATGAACAGTTTTACCTTCTCCTCTCTTTAAGAACGGTTTCTTTGGCTTCACTTCAACTGTCGTTGTCAATGGATTCACATTTCCATCTAGTTTTTGATTCTCATCCAACGCGAGATCTGGATTTCCTTCAGGATAAGCTTTACTCCAATCAATCTTATTACTCGTACTCGCACGGATAGGGATTCGATCAAAAGCATTCTCTAAAGTTGAAGCAGAAGAAAAAAGACGAGAATGTTGATGAATTAACTCTAAAGATTCATCTACTGATGTCAAAGATGATTTCCCAAATAATTCTATCTCATAATCATATAATTGTTGACGAAATCCTTCATTAGGAAGAACAACAGGACGTTGCTTTACCACATGAATCAATGAATCTTTAAGAGACATTTTCATTTTCTTCATAAGATATGCTAATACAAAACTTGAACTACGTGAAATACCTGCACGACAATGTATAAGAATATGTGGATTTGGATGATTATCTTTAGCTTGATCAATAAATTCAATCACAGTATTAAAATGTTCTTTAATATTTACTGATTCATCATCCCAAATATTCACAGGGAGATATTCTATACCAGCTTCTTTTGATGCTTCTTCTGAGATATATGCATTAGAAGCATCAATAACATGTGTAATTTGTAAAGACAATAGCCTTTCTTTCTTATTCGCACTGTAATAATCTCCAAGAAAGAGAAAATTAGAAATAATTTCATTGGGATAATAATCGACAAATATCTTCCCAAGTAACTGAAATTGGGACCAATTAAAGATCGCGTAACATGAAACATATCTATCAAAGAACTCTTCAAAGATAGATTTACTCAGGTAAAGTTGGACTTTGAAGCCCTGATTTGTGGTAGAGTCATTATTCGCCATTACTACTTTCTTGGGGGACGATTCACCATCATCATCTTCACTCACAAACCTCCCATGAACTTTCAAAACAAATTTTTCAAATTTCTCAACAATCTTCTTACGATTGTCGAATTCATCCTCAGGGTTCGTCTCTTCGTTATATCCAAAGAACAAAAGCACCTTTCTTAGAACTTTAGAATAGTTCGCTGAAGCCTTCGATAGGAATGGGAAAATTTGATCAATAAAATTCATAAAATCAAAATCAATATCTAAAACTTGTGAATAAGTGAAAACAACTGCTTTCTTAAGTTGTTGTTCTTCAATCTTTATTAAATTTCTTAAGAATTGAATAATCATAATAGGTTCACCATTAGAAATTTTATTAAAAATTTCATAATTTTCTAATTCTATACCAACATCAGAAAGGCTCATATTTCTATCAATCAAATGTAAATACCCAACTATACAAGAGATAATAAGCCTTGTCCTTATCAACAGAAAAGAATTCAAATTCCTCCTTAACTTTCATCTTTTATTATTACGCTATATCTTCGAAATCTTCGCCCCTGCCCTGACCACAAGCCCTCTCT
>VKHI01000104.1:53161-71897 GCA_015145745.1 Poterioochromonas sp. DS
GCTGCTTTACTTGTACCAGAAAAGAAAAGTGAGGAGGATAAATATTATTTATTCTGGGGTGATCATGATATCCGTGTTACTTCCTCCCCGGATCCTAAGACCTGGGCTGACATTGGAACCATCTTAATCTCACCTAGAGAGGATCATTTTGATTCTAAACTTGTTGAAAGTGGTCCACCACCTTTATTATTATCAACCGGAGATTATTTGTTCTTTTACAACTCCGCTGAGATTGGATGGCCTGATGACACTAATACTGCTTATCATGTTGGTTATTTAATCTTAGATGGTAAAGATCCTACTCAAATTAAAGTTAGATCAGAAACTCCTTTGATGGGACCTGAATATTCTTGGGAGAAAGGTAAATAATGTCTTGCTATTCCAAGCTCACCTTGATTCACATCTTGCCATTTGTAGGAGTGAGTCCTTATGCATGCAATGTGCCGAACGTTGTGTTCTTAGAGGCGGCTCATCCAGTGGAAGGAGAGAAAGATACTTTCCGAGTGTTTTTTGGAGCCGCTGACGCGACTATTGGCTCTGCCACGGTCAAAGTTACTATCAGCAAATAGACCTACTATTGATATTTCTCTTCTCCCTCCGCGACCTTCTTATATCCATCGATCGATAGATCAATCATTGATACAATATTCTTTCGTATGTTCTTCTTCCAAGGTTTTTCACAATATTAATCGCAATGACAATGATGTCTCAGTAGTCTTACATTAGGATAACATAGGTATTATATTGTAAGATTCACCAATCATCCTTCAAAAAAAGATTATCTGTTATTTGTTTACCTTATACCGTGACTCTTTATTACTATAGTCTTAAGTAGGCACTTAGAAGAAAGAACAATCCCCTCACACAAACAAACAATTCAAAGCACTTGATCAAAAGAGAGGGCGAGGGCTACGACAATCCTAAATATTCCTAGAAAAAGAGGATTCATGATTGTGTGTCCTGTATTTACTGTCTCCTCTTCGCTAGTTCGTCCATATGATGAGCTAACTCCACATCTAATGCAGAGAGACCATTGCAATCATGAGTGGAAAGAGTTACTTCCACTCGATTATAGACATTGAACCACTCAGGGTGATGATTCAACCTTTCAGCAACCAAAGCAGCAGAAGACATGAAACCGAACGCTGTGACAAAGTCTTGGAATTGGTATTTCTTAAAAATTGCATCTCTACCTTCTACCAGTTGCCAACCATGGGAGGTTAACTTTTGGATGGAATTTTCTCGCTCTTTCCCTTCTAATCGCATAGGAACTGCGGAGAGAGATACTCTCTGATTTCTTCCAAAATTTGAATGTTTTTGAAGAGGTGCAAAGACTCTTCCAACAGATAATTGCCAAGAATATCCATAGACAACCATGTCAAAGAGGAAAATCGTAGCAAAGATAACAAAAGTCAAAGAAATCATATTAGTCTAAAAGAAAGTTGCAATTTACGTAAATTTACCTTCGTGCGGAATCTAACGTTAGTTAGCACATTACGATTACGATGAAGACAACTAACTTTCTCAAGAGTTTTAGCTGTAGATATGGTTACTCGATGTAACTCTAACTGTAGGTCTGTTCAAATGAACAAGGACAAAAGAATTCTTCATAGTCACAGACTGAAGGTCTTATATGATGAGTTATTATTGCTTCAAGATATTCAGAGCGATCTGCTTTTTCTCATCTTTCACATCATGCATCCTGAACAACATACCAAAAACAGTAGGATTAAATCATTATTACTTCATCAATACAAAAAGAATCGATTGATTTTCTATTCAAATCGAGCCGTCTAAGTCAGACATTTCAAGAAGTCTGTTGAGTAAGATGAAGATGATGAAAACAAGCTGTGTTGAAACAGAGTAAACTCTTCACCATATCTAACTTATCTTTTTCTCTTGGAGAATTTTCCTCTGTTGTGTTTTGCCGCAGGCTTCGTTCACAGTCGAACTTCCATACAACTGTAGAGAGGTGCAGGTGGAGATGAACAAATTTTTAAATTTAACGATAAGAACATTTGCCGAAAGATTTGTGGTGTTGAAAAACACCGAATTTTGTATTGTATATTATTTTTCTAGCTTTTTTTGGTAGTTTAGAAGACAAGAATCGTCACCGACACATCTACTCATTTAAGCAGTAGCAGTGGTAGAGTTGAACTTGGTGACAGCCTTGGTACCTTCAGAGACAGCGTGCTTAGATAACTCTCCAGGTAACAATAAGCGGACAGCAGATTGGATCTCGCGGGAGGAGAGGGTGGACTTCTTGTTGTAAGTGGCTAAACGAGAAGCTTCGAAGGCGATCTTCTCGAAGATATCGTTGATGAAGGAGTTCAAGACAGACATTCCACGCTTGGAGATACCAGTGTTTGGGTGAACTTGCTTCAACACCTTGTAGATGTAAGAAGAGTAAGATTCAGTTCTCTTAGCATGCTTCTTTCCAGTGGTTGCCTTCTTGGCAGCTGGGGTCTTGACGGCTTTCTTAGCAGCAGCAGATGGAGTCTTGGCCATTGTTGTTGATTGTAAAGTTAAGTTGTGAGTTGGTTAAAGAAAGTTCTTTAGCTTTGTTTGATTTGGATTGTGTTCATATTGCTGTCATGAATTCGATGACTTTACTCCTCTTCACTCAGAAGAGAAGCCACGAAACTTCTCTGTCTGCTGTATGTCTGCTGTATGTGTCTTTTGAAGATACGTTTTTTCTGAGTGGTATCGTACAGCAGACATACAGCAGATGCCCAAAACTTCGGCTTTGTGATCTTTCAGGCCGAACTGAAAAAGGTTTGAGTGAAGAATACAATTCATTCGAACTCGTTTGATACTTTCAACAACATCTCAACAACAACAATCAACAATGTCTGCTAAAGCTGCTGCTGCTGCCGGAGGAAAGGGTGGAAAGACTGGAGGAAAAGGTGGTCGTGGTAAGACCGATGGAAAGAAGGCTACTTCTCAATCATCCAAGGCTGGTCTTCAATTCCCTGTTGGTCGTATTGCTCGTTTCTTAAGAAAGGGCAAGTATGCTTCCCGTGTTGGTGCTGGTGCTCCAGTTTTCTTAGCTTCCATCCTTGAGTACTTAACTGCTGAAGTTTTGGAGTTAGCTGGTAACGCTGCCCGTGACAACAAGAAGAACCGCATCAACCCTCGCCACATCTTATTGGCTGTCCGCAACGACGAGGAGTTGAACAAGTTATTTGGTGGTGTCACTATCGCTCAAGGTGGTGTTTTACCAAACATCCACTCTGTCTTGATCCCAAAGTCTTCCCAAAAGGAGGGTGAGGAGAAGCCAAAGGAGAAGAAGGAAAAGACTGCCAAGTCCCCAAAGAAGAAGGCTGTCAAGGAAGAATAAATATCTTCACTTCATCGTTTAACTCAACGAACAATTACAATTACAAAAAAATTCTATAAAAATTACAATTTATCAAACCAAAATTCGGTGTTTTTCAACACCACAATCATCCCACGGACTATACAGAGAACTTTCTTATTGAACACTTGATGAATTTATCGTGCTTGTTCAGATATTCACAATCTTTCAAAAAGCAATTTATTGGGGACGGTCATTCCACTCTATTCGTTTAGTTCATTCAATGCTATTGATATCTCACTTGTACTTTGTCTTTCAACTAGATCTTCTAATTGTGATTTCGTTTCAGCATTTTGTAATTCATGTATCTTTCGAAAGATGTCATAATCCTTTTCTGCTTTCTCTGAGTTGATCAGCAATTCATCCCTCTGACGACTGAATAGTTCCTTTGCCATAGCATGCAGCTCGCCGAGTTTCTGGAAAATAGAAGTTCAACAAAGGTACAGAAAGTACAGAAATTATAGATAAACTTACCACTAGATTTCCATTCTTCGCTTCAAATAAAGCAGCAATATGATACGTTGAAGAGTATTTGGGATCCATTTGAATGCCTTTCCAAAACAACTCTCTTGCTTTCCCTTTATTACCTTGTCGGCTCTCTAACTCACCTAAGATCCTGAACAAAGGCCCATGTCTATAAACACAGGGTGAAATCATCGAAGTACACTTGACAAAGTTTGTTTTACCTTGGAAATAGTAATATTCCAGAGTAGCCAATTTTCTTCGCCTGATCAATATTTCCTAACTTTTCTTCAACAATTGTCGCAATTGACCATAAAGCAGCATGTGAAGGACATTTTTGTAATCCAGCTTCAACTAATTCTTTTGCACGATAATAATTCCCTAATTTCACTTCTAAATATGCCCATGCTTGATAAGAAGGTGCATGAGATGACGATCTTTGTATTGCTTCTTGAAATAATACTCTAGCAATTTCATTATTACCTAATTCCATTTCCATAACAGCATATGCTTGCCATAATGGACCATGATTTTGTCCATATTGTAAACCTTTTTTAAATAAATAACGTGCTTTATCATAATTATTATATTGTTTTTCAATAACAGCCCATGATTGCCATGCATGTACATGATATGGATCAGAGGTAATAGATTGTTGGAAATAATATCTCGATAAATCAATATTATTTAATTTTGAGTAGACTAATGCTAATCCTAAATATAATTGTGAATTATTATTAAAAATAGTTAAACCAGTATTAAATAATGTTAATGATGCATTATATTGTTTTGATTTATATTCTAACATACCTAATGAATGAAATAAATACATTACTGATGTATCTATCTCTCTTTTATTATAATTCTGTTGTAAGAATGATTTCTTAATACCTGTATAATAGGTCTTTCTCGCATTATCATATTGTTCTAATTTCTCTTCAACCTGTCCTAATCCATGGTATAAACATGATATCTCTAAACAATTTTGCTCAATCCCTTTCATAAATATTTCTTTCGCTGCAGTGGTATTACCTAATCTTAATTCCATATTAGCGTAAGCATGATATAATGGTGCATGAAGTGGATCAGCTTTCATTCCTAATTGAAATAACTGTCGTACTTTATTAATCATTGACTTATAATGATCCGATGTTGATGTCGCTGTTGTTGAAGAGAAGGGGTTAGAGTTAGAAGAGGAAGCAGAGGAAGAGTTCACGATGTTAGACTTTGTTAAATGTATGTTATAAGTTGTTTGCATCTTCTCATTCGCAAAACGATTCACTTGTGATAATTCTAATAATGCCCATGCAACATAGGTTGGTGCATGTGGTTTCATTTTAATTGAACGGGCAAATAATAATCTAGCTAATGATATATTCCCATGTTTTGCTTCAATCGAACCCCATCGTTGTAAGAGGAAATGATCATTGGGATATAGTTTGGCACCTTCTTCAATAATTCGTTTAGCAGTTTCTACTTCACCACATTCTAATTCAATTGTAGCTAACATTGTATAATGATGACCATCAGTAGAGGTAGTATCTTTATTATGATTCAGGTAAGTTAAGTTCCTATGTTGTAGTTTTAACTGTTGATCAGTATGTAAAGAAAGGGAATGATAAAGAGTTCTTTTCGCTAAATCAATATTACGATGACGTAATGCAACATTTGCCTTTGCGATATAAGCAGGTATATGGAGTGGATTGATTTTGATCGCCCTTTCTATGAGGTCATAGGCAAGGTTCACTTGCTTGAAAGCATCTTCAACCACCCAGGCGAGACAGAGGTAGATTGCAACGTGATCGGCTAGAGGGCAAGTTTGTAATGCTTGTTCAAGGATAGATTTGGCAGTATTTGCATTGCCCAAGCTTCGTTCAACCTCGGCTAATGAGATACAGATCGGTCCAGTGGGTTTCTTCGACACAAACTCATTGAGGATTTCCTTAGCTTTACCTGGATTACCGAGTCGAATCTCAAGGGTTGCAAGAGAATGACCAACATAAGGGTTTAAAGGGTCTATTTTCAAGGCTTCAGACCAGCATTGACGGGCAAGAGTGAGGTTTCCATGTTTCTATATTGAAGAAATAAAGACGTTACTTTAATTTGAAGGATGATAAAGAGAGTAGTTACCTGTTCAAGCTGTCCCCAAGCATGAAAGAGATGAAAGCTATTAGGGCATAATTGAACTGCTTGCGCAAAAGTTTTCTTTGCAGCTTCAATCTGTCCAGTTTTAGACTCTAACCTCGCTAATGCAAGCCAACTGTAATAAGAGATCGGTAAATCACTCAATAGATAATCTTAAGAGGGTTATTACCTATGGGAATCTTGTTGATTTATGGCTAAACATTGCTTTAATAAAGACTTTGCAGTAAAATGTTCATTTTTTCGTATAGATTCTTGTGCTTGTCTGAATAGCTTGACCACAGCACTATTGTCTACCCTTGAAGAATTTGTTGTGGATAATGGAAAAGATCTTGCATTTGATACGGATGATGAGGTAGTTGAAGATCTTGATGGAATAGATTGTTGATTTCCTCGCGGATTGTTTGTTGGGATGGTAATTGAAGTATAAAGATTTATAACATTTCTAGTCCAACTTCTCTTCACAAAATAACTCCTATGACCTTGAAACCAAATAGAGAAATAAAAAATAAAGAGATATAAATGAACAAATCTCATCTTAATTCGGAATTGAATAAAGTAAGATATTATTAATTTTCAATAGAGTAACTTGAGCAAAACAACACGTTTGTTCTGCAAGGATTTGGACGATTCAATCGGGAAAAAACGCACACGAGGTAAATGCGAGACTAGGAGGTCGAGAAATAGTCTCAGAAGAGTCGAATTAATGGTTAACTGTGGTTAAATCCTATTCAGTTGATGGTCAAGGTTCCACTCAGACGTCATAAAAAGATCAAGTATGAACGATCGACTAGACGATCGAATCCACGTAGCAAGTTGTGTTAAGAAGTAGTTTGATAACTTCTAGTTGTAGAATAAGTAGTGAGAAAGAGAAATGATGTAAAACTGCACTTCCTGTAGTTTTGTTTCAAGGGCTTCTCAGAGAGAAACTATGATTCAAGTAAAATAATAGATCAATTTTCCTTTTAATACTAATAACTCTATTAAAAGGAACTTTCCTTCCTTTTCTAAAGAAATTCATTCATTTTTTCCTGGAAATCGGTTAAAACGGCTCTTGAAACGATTCAATTCGAGTCATCTCAACTTCCAAGAAACAACATAGAACAACATATATTACTGGGAGACCACTGAACGAACAAGAAAGAAATCCTAATATTACTTTGAATGGATATTGTATTGAATTTATAGATTTATTGTTCTTTATTACTTTTTGTTTTATTATTATTATTATAGAAAAGAAAGATGAGTGCTGATCTTGGTGACGAGAAAAGTGGGAAGAAGAATAGTCCTTCAACTTCTTTTATAACGAATAGTCAACCATCAACATCATCAGATTTTCGTCTTGATTTATTTGGTCGACATATACCTAAAATCTTAAGTAAACAATTAATGGGAAAGTTATTCGATCAATTTATTAATCAAACTGGTGAGCATGATTCTGATCAAGTCGGAGCATTCTCCTGTATACCTTCAATTGCACGATTTGACGCTGCTTTATTATTCGTAGATATCTCTGGTTTTACTGTATTATCACAGAAATTACCAGTCGATGAGTTACGTGTTAGTATTAATAGTTATTTTAAGATTATTATTGATACTGTGATGAGGTATAATGGTGATGTCATAAAATTTGCTGGTGATGCTTTATTTATTGTCTTTCAAGCTGATTCTGATGACTCTCCTTCTAAAGGTTCGAATCAAAGTGATCGGATGCGTCAAGCTATTACTACTGCTATTAACTGTGGTGTTGAAATTAATCGATTATGTACGAATTATAGGATTGATTTAAATAAGAAAAAAGAGAAAACACAGTTAAATGATAGTTTAACAAGTTTAATACTATCTCATGATGCTCCACCTTCTTTATTAGATCCTATGTCGCCTTTTACAAGTCAATCGAGTGATATGGATCATACCTTCTTAAATGTTCATTCAGGATGTGCTGCCGGTACATTAGGTGGCATTGATGTTGGAGCGATGGATAGATGGGAGTATCTGATCATTGGTCAGCCTCTTCAAGACATTTCTGAGGCGGAATCAGTCGCTGAGAAGGGAGAGCTTGTTCTGACCGAGTATGCCCACGATCTTTATTGTTTGGGAGCGTTAAATCCTGATAAAACCTACAACATTGTGACAGAAGATGGTCCTCCTGCGGAACGCGTCGCTGCTGAACCAGCAGAGGATGTGATTATGCCCTGTGGTTGTCGAAGAACGTACAATAACTGCTATCGATTGAAAGAGAAAGTTCGATCTCATGTAGAAGCTCCACAAGTCGAAGAAGAACTTGAGGAAGAGGATTATGAACTGCAATATTATCGTGATGTTGTCAATTGTGCGAGTGTTGCCTTCGACAATGGGAAACACATTGTTATGAGAAAGTTTTATGAATATTTAAGCCAAGAAGTGGAAACAACTGATCTTTCTAACAAACTTAAGACTGATTTAGAGAATACTACAACGACTTCAACCAGTAAGAAATCACCTGATGTGTTAATGTCCACTTCTTTACCAGTATTACCAAGTGCAGCTCCACAGTCTAATTCCTTTAATCATTTATCCAGTAAGACAAATAGTATGCAAATTAGTGATGTAAATTTTGTACATGATTTTTATTTGAAATGGATTATTAATTGTTTAACAGCAGATTTTGGTAGGCATGTTCATGAAGCTGATCGTGGTCCATATGAAGTAGCAAAGATTCATCGAATTAATTGCATTGAACAATGTGCAAAGGCTTATCAAGATGCATTAACATCAGGAGTCAATTTAAATTCACAAAATACTTATGTTGATAATGAAAGAGATTCAAGCGAGTCATTTGTAAGAAGAATCCGAAATATTGTGAATAACGCACATAAATCTCCTCATCCGCAACATCATCGTCCTTCCTTAGAGAATATCAATCATGCCCGACAGAATAGTCATAATAACTATTTACGAGAGCAGAATCAAAAGAAACATGAAAAGCTTCTGAAGAATGATCACGAACTTACAGGAGAACTAAGAAATGTGATTATGATGTTTATTTCTATTAGATCATTATCATCTTCGACTCCTCGTCCATCTATTTTAAAGAAAACGTTATATTTTCGACCGAATGATGATTATGATGAAGTTGATGGATGTGCACTTGATGCATTTCACTTTAAAAGACGATCAAAAGTAGAAAAAGATTCCGATAAAAAGCTTCGCAATCATTATCAAACATGTATGTCGTTGATTGTATCATCTTTGAAAGAGCAAGGTGGTCAGCTAAGGCAGTTTATTGTTGGTAAGTTGATTCCATTTTTCATATGTTTTCAGTATCTCACTATTTTTAATAGATGATAAAGGCACTGTTGCGATTGGATCATTTGGGTTGAGAGGATCAGCCACGTATGATAACGCTGCTTCTGCGGTAGAAGCTGCATTGAGTATCATCGGTCACCTGCAAAATGTGGGATTGAATGCCTCCATTGGAATTACGAGTGGTAGAGCTTACTGCGGTGCTGTAGGCAGTTTGAGAAGACATGAATACGCGGTTATGGGACCATCCGTTAATCTAAGTGCTCGTCTAATGGGCAAGGGAAAGCCTGGTGAGATCATTTGTGATGCTTCCACCCGTTCGGTTGATCGCCTCCATTCCTATCGTCCTATTGGAGAAATTAAGGCGAAGGGATATGAAAACCCGGTCGCAATATTTAAGCCTGTATTTCTGAGAGGATCTGCGACTAATATGAGTAACATCCCGCGACTTTTAAGTGCTGACTATGGACTAGGGGTCAATGAGGCGGGTGTTCCAATTACGCCTGGACTATCTTCGAACCGTGATAAGATTACTAGTCGTGAAGGAGGAAGAACGAAGCGACTCCAATCAAAACGCCTTATTGGACGAGATCAAGAAGAATTGCAAGCGCTTGAAGCAATTTTGCAAAATGTTCTTCAGTTAGATGAACAACATGATCATCATCACGCGTTGCATCAAATTTGTAAAGATATACAAGCAAATCTATTAGAAACCCCATACGGATTGTCGGTGGATACTTCATTGAATACATCGTGTTATTCTCGTATCGTAGTTGTTAATGGGACGTCAGGAATGGGAAAGAGTGCGTTAATTACCTCTCTATGTGATAAACTGAGTGAGTATAGCAAGATTTCTACATGGAATCTGGAAATTCTCCATGGCAAATCGAGTAATCTCACAACATCAGATCCCTTCAAGCCTTGGAGAACGATCATTCGAGCAATCCTGGGACAGTTTGCAAGGTATGAGAATATTGTTAAAGAGCGTAGAGAGGCGGAAATTGATGTTCCTGACTCCAGCCTTCTTGCAAAGAAATGGAAGAAAGGGTTAGATTATGTCTCGTCATACCTTTCAGAGGAGGAGAAGGCATTGCTGCCGTTGCTCACAGCGGCACATATCCTTCCAGGATTACCTGAAACTGATGTAACAAAGAAATTAAATGGTCAGGAGAAATTAGAGTATGTGATTAAAGTTCTTCAGGCAATCTTGAAATATTACCCGCAGCTAACGAACAATGTACTATTGATTGTATTGTAAGTACTATCATCACTCTCACCACTCTCTTCCTCTTATCGCGTTCTTGTCTTGTAGAGATGATTCTCACTCTATGGATGCTCATTCGTGGAAGTTAGTTCATGAAGTATTACTAAAAAATAGTGGTATTATCTTCCTTGCGGGTTATTACGATGAAGATGATGATTCGCAAAGTTTGAGTAGCGCTTCGTCGAGTACGATTAGTTCGAGCAGTTTGTCACGAAATCAGCGGCATAATCGAGATCATCATGGAAGTATCTTAAGACACCAATCTTGTCGTCAAATTAGACTTGGTGGGTTAGATACAACTTCCATAAAGCTCATGATGAATAATATTCTGGAGGGATATGTTGACCTTTCGTTTATGGATCCTGCCGTTGCTGAGGCTTTGCAAGAGATGAGTGGTGGGAATCCTCTCTATATTTACGAAATTTGCTTAGCTTCCTTGGAGAAGATCCGTGCTAAATCTGCTCCATTGGATCTCAGTTCACCAAATTCGATTGATAGTATTACCATGGAGCGATATATCCTTGACTTCCGTACGAACCGTATCGATGAAGTAATTTATTATCGTTTTGATCGTTTAGATGCACAAAGTCAATTAATTCTAAAGATGGGAGCAATTATTACTGCCTCTAATTCACATCGTGGATTTAATTTAGAGATGTTAATGCATTTATTACATCATGATGAGAAAGGGTTTGCATCGCCTGATGTATTGGATGGTTTCTTCTCTTGTTTGACGATTGATTCCAGTTCCCCAGCACGGAATGTTAAGAAGGGAGGTCGACGTAGAGCAAGTACTTTCATGAAAGATCCAGCATACTTACAAGCTGCACTTCAGTTGTACAATAAGATTCAAGAAATGGTTGCAAGTAGCACTTTTATTAAAGTCGTCCATACTCATCGAAGAACCTCATTTCAAACGAATGAAGAGTTACTTGAAGCACAAGATCATTTCCCTGGTGCGATCACTCCTCCTCCTCATGGTTTATTGTTGAGTCAACCACCAAGTTTCATCGACCTAAACCATCAAAATACAAGAGAAAGCGATGAAACAGGTCTTACAAGAACCTTGTCAATGTTTACAGGCTTTAATGAAGAACAGTTCTGTAAAGATATGGTAGAAATCTGTTATGACTTTAATATTAGTCTTGAAAGAAAGACGATCTATGATCTGATGTTAGATGATCAAAAGGAATCTTTACATGATCGTGTTGCAACCTACCTCGAGAAAGAGAATGAGGAAGCATATCAATTACATCATATTACCTTCTCTGATCTGAATGAAGAGGCTTACCATTGGGAGAAAGCAACAATCTGGGGTAATGCTATGTCAGGATATTATCGTGCTGGTATGTTATTATATGGTCTTGGTGCATTAAGAGAAGCACATGAATACTTTGGTAATTCATATCGCATGTTATTAATGCTTCGACGTGATGCGAAGATTAAAGAAAGTTCTTACACAAGTATTAAATTAGATGAATTACTCGCTGAATTAGAATTTATTAATAAAGAGAAAGAAAAAGAGTCATTACGTCGACAGAAGTCTCTCGAGCAACGAAGACGAAGTAAAGAAACCAATGCGATCAAAGAGGAAACTGAAAGAGATGAAGAAGAGAATGAGCTAGAAGGAGAAGCGGGTATTCTGATTAGTGAAGAAGTGATTGATAGTCGTCTTTCTGCGAAGAATCAATTAACTCATGGTGATTATGCCTTGACAAAGATTGATATTTATAATACCTTTGGTGGTGATTCCAATCTACTAGAGATTGCTGTAAATCTTCTTCTTCGTCTTGGTCAAACCGCTCTTTTCCTTGGGGAACAAGTTGTAATTACATCAGCAATATTTGAAGATGCCTTGAGGTTAATGTTGCTCACGTGGCCTCGAAAGCATGATCATCGCGATGACCAGAGAGATTTCACTGAGCTGCCTCAGAGTAGCTCTGATGACAAAGGTAACCCTAGGATACAAATGAAAAGACAAAGAAGTAACATGCGCGGAAGTGGTGGTATGAGCATCCTTGATGTGAAGGCGAAGATGGATTCATTTAAATTGAAAGATCCTTCCATCTGCTTCCCTATCGTCTCTTCCATCTCCTTGCTCTATCGTGGTCGTCGTTTGCAAGATGATGAAGATAACTCGAAAGAATGGTCACTGTATTCTATTCTTTTAAACCTTGCAAAGTCCTCTTTACTGCATTATCGTGTTCATTATGTTCAAGCAATCGCGTTAATGAGCTCTTTCTCAATTGAACGAGCAAAGTATGATCAAGCCATCGCCTATCTCACGGAAATTAAGACATGGTATAACCCGAGTGCCTATCACCCACAATTAGTTCACTTATATGGGGAGGATCGAATCCCTGCTGCCATTGCTAATATTGCTCAGATGATGTTATTACAAGGGTATTTACCTCATGCTATGGTTGTTTTAAAGGAGCTTCACCTTCTCGGTGAGAAGCTGGAGCATCAATTCTCTGTGGGCATGTTAAGTAATGCCCTTTCGTCAATTTATCTGCTTTGTGGCAATTTCTCTGAGGCAGAGAAAGTGTTCCTTCTGTCTCGAAATGGAAAGAGGCGAAGCCCGAGAGATCGTTTTGTCGGGAATCATGAAGAAGTATTAGGAGAAATGACCGATTTAATGATTGATTTCTTTACTCTCACGAAGATGGTTGACCAAGAAGAGTATAATGAAGTCATCAAGATGATATTTACCTCCAAGCCATTATTACCACACTCCAGTCCTCATCATCATTCATCCACGCCTCTTCATGATAATCATAATGGCCGTCATACACCAAGTCCACACTCTTCTCTCGGCTCACATCATAGTACACCTCATGCTGCTCATCATGAAGAGAGAACAGTATTAGGAAGATTATCAAAAATTGTGCAACGTCATTACTTGAATAATGCAAATATATCAGTGGTATGGGATGCTGCGGCTAACTTTGGTCTTGGTGTGGAGTATCTTTGTGCGCAGATCACTGTCGCTGTTGCATTAGCGATGTTTAAAACGAACCATAAGAGTGATGAGATCACAGCAAAGGATATGCTACTCCTTGGAAGTGAGTATTATGATGCAGCTATTGCTAAAGTCGGATCCTCTCACCGTTTATTAGCTTATTATCTCTTATTAATGTTAAGTAAGATTGAAGTTCTTGTTCATCTCTATCTCTATCCAGAGGAGTTAGTAGAGAAGAAAGAAGAGGTATTGAGTGAACTATTATCTTGCTTGAAAGATCTTGGTAAGAAGATTGATGAGAATGGTTTTACTTTCATGTATCTTCGTTTAATCAAATTATTACAAGAGCTGAAAGCTGATTCCTTCCTCTCGGAGGGAGTGTTGAAGGAAGTGTTTATTGGTGTGATAGGAGAGAAGGGAGAGATGCCGAAGAGAGTAGAGGAAGGAGGAAGTCTCTTAACACAGATGGAAGAGGTTGTCTTTACTCAATTGGAAGGAAAGATTTGTGATTATCATCTTCAACAGACGAAAGAGTTTCAAGAATTATTTCAATCATCGTTCAGTGGAGTGATGTTAGATCAAATCCATGATGGAGTGAGTGAAGCAAAGGGTGAAGAACATCAATTAATATTATTATTACGACAATATACAACAAATCTATTTACAAAATAAACACAAAAGAAACAAACAAACCAACCAATGGATGTAAATAATATACGATGAGTGTAGTATACTATTAATAGGTGTAAGTAGTGGAAGAAGGAGAAGAAGAGGATGATATGTATAGAGAAATAGACTTTTTTATGACTAACCACAATTCAAGAGAAAGAAAGAAAATAAACTAAAGATGTATATTTGTAGAAGAAGAATGTTCAACAACAAGAAGAAGAAGAAGAAAAGAAGAAGAAGAAAGAGCAGATAGTTGTTGGATTTATTCTTTTAATATGTATAAGTATCCTTTTACTTCCCCACAACACACTTCTCCTATATGAAATGAAATACTTTCTTTCTTTGTTTGTTTTTTTGACTTTTTAATTTGCTCTTTTTATTTCGTATTATTCTTTTTTTTTATTTACTAACTCTTCATGATTCGTATTGATTTATTCCATTGTGATAATCATGATCGTCATTTAAAGGTTTATTCATATGTAGAGGCAGCACGATTAATTATCACTCACAGCTATTCTTTTTGTATTTTTTTATTCATGTATGTGTAACCACTGAGACGTTCCTTGAAGTGTCTCTATCACTTGTTCCTCGTATCTATCTCATAGTGACGTGCTTAGTTCTTTGTTCTATTCAGTTCTCGTACTCTTTCTCTTAATTCAGAACCTCTTTTTTTTGTTTATCGCCATTTTATATTGCAAATAGCAAATCATAATAGTATTCTTTGTTTCTCTTTTTCTCTGCTAATCGACTTAAATATAGACTTACATATATATATGTGATACATGATACATGTCATCTCGCTTTCTTTTACAGGCGGATCAAGGAGCACTTTCAGTCTTATAGATGATAACCTTATCCCAACCAATACCATCCGATAAATATTCAAAACTCCATTTAGCATCCATAGCAGAAGGAATAGTAGCAACACCACATTTCAAGAAGACAGCATAGCAGGTATTATACTCTAATGGTTGATAAGGAATCAACTTCACATGTAGAGGATATTCACGATAATTATTATCAATAATAACATTACAATCAATAGGTAAAACATTCGTATATCGTTGCCAACTATCATCATCGACTTCTTTCCTCCCTGCAAGCACATCTTCTATGCTATATAAGATACGATGAAGGTGCAGACTTAATGTTTCTTCGACTTTTAAGAGAAGGATATTTGTCTCAGGAGCGTAATTCGTCCATTTCTTATTCTCTGAGAAGAGCATTGAGTTAGTAGCTTTAGAGCGGGTCGTGGGCGATGTATTGGTATTGGTTGTAGTGGTCGTAAGGTTGAAGGAATCAGCTAAGGTTGAAGGATGCTGAGAAGACATCGAAGTGTTGTTATTACTTGAAAGAAACAACCTATTCTCTTCGGGTAGATTCAGTAAGCTCACCTGTCTCTGTCTATCAGGATCATAAAAAATTGTCTTCAGACAATTCCGATTAATCAATGATTCCATATTAACAATATGATTACAAAGATTCGGTTGAAAGACTAACTCAAACTGTGTCAAAATAGAAATACAATGTGATTTATTATCACTAATTGATGGTATCATTGAAGTAATAAATTCATCATAATGAAAGAATAAAGGAGGAACACCTATTACCTTTAATAAAACATGTATTACTTGTTTATTCTTTAAATGATAATGTGATAATAAATCATTATCTTTCATAATTTTATTACCATTTAATAAATTCATACGAAAAGGATGGATACCAATCTTTTTCATATATAATTTATATTTGATATCTTTAATATAAAGATGTAAACAACCAGTTAAATCAAAGGTAAAGATATCTTTTGTTGGGAGAATAAAATCAATCACAAGCTCAGGATCATCATCATGATCAGCACTCTCCAGATCGTTACCATCTTTATGAATGGTCTTGTTCTTTTCTTCTTTGTTTAAGTGTTGATAGAAATCGAAGGATTCACTCTTCATCTCTATAGCATTGATTGATTGACTGTTGTAACGCTTTTCGAAAAAAGGCGATACACCTTAGAGCATTGCTCTGGGAAACACGACAGATTTATAAAAAGATGAACGAATTTAGAAACTTAGAAGAAGAAAATTAGAAGAGAAAGATCAACAAATTAAGACTGCAAAGTTTTTCACCAATTGTTTACAATGATTTCAACAACTACGTGGCTTCTCAGGCGGAAATTGAAGGACTACAAACCGAGGGATGTAACTTTGATGAAGATAGTACTAAATGCATAGATACGTACAGGAATACACCCAATGCAATGCACGTACAGGAATTGACACACAGAAGCTCCAGCTCATGGGGTTGCACTGTCGAGCTTTTCTCGTGGTTTTTTAATTGGAACACCTGATGACATTAATTACGTTAATATTACTTTAGATTTATTCAGGATGAAAAGTCTGATTATGGAGTCACATTTTCGAGACCTGGATTGGAATCTTTTCTTTCATCAGAAAGCATTAAGCTTACCAAAATTCGACACTTGTCGATAGCTTGTCGAGAGTAGATAGCTTGTCGAATTTTGGTAAGCTTAATGCTTGATGAAAGAAAAGATTCCAAGTCGTCCTGGTCTCGAAAATGTGACTGATGATCAGACTTTTCATTCTTAATAAATCTAAAGTAATATTAACGTAGTTAATGTCATCAGGTGTTCCAATTAAAAAACCACGAGGAAAAGCTCGACAGTGCAAAAATCGAATCATTCTTATAAATCGAATCCTCCTCCAATCGTAGTTAACGTAGTTAATGTCATCAGGTGTTCCAATTAAAAAACCACGAGGAAAAGCTCGACAGTGCAAAAATCGAATCATTCTTATAAATCGAATCCTCCTCCAATCTCTATCTCATCCAGAGGAGAGAGTGTTTTTGCTGAACAAAGGAAATATTATTCGAGAAAATTCTTTAGTCCTTACTGTATGTACCTTTTTCATTGGAATGGTTGACTCTTTGTTAGGATTGGAGGCGGAGCTAGTAATTCGAGCATGTGTTTTAGGGAAAGTGAAAGTCAGTGAAGGTATCTTGGGATAATTATTGGCTTATTTGAAGGCTTTATTGAGAGAAAGATCGGCCTGCAAGTGTCACTACAGTGTAATCGATCATCGATGATCTGTTGGAAACACGTACACACATGCTGGGTTGCAAATCTTTCTGTCCCTTATGTCGCATACAAAAAAACGCGGAGACTCCGCGTTTTTTTGCATACTTGAAGAACGATGACTTCCTAAACCAAAATGAAGGCTGGACGAAAAATTCCCGACTTTATTTATTATTGTTGAGACAACAAAGATTTTATATTTAAGAGTATTTGTCTTGATCGTTCCCGAAAGACCCGAAATTCCACGACTACTCTTGTGGTTGATATGTCGTGAGTTATTCTCTTGATTGGGGTCTTTGTAATTCTTTCATGAGTAAAGCTTCGATTCACTGCATAACCTCCTCCAATAAAGCTGTCGGAAACAAAAGAGTGAGACAACACCAGTTTTAGTTGAATTTATCAATCTTGCTTGCATTTTATCGATTCTTTTGTGTTTGTTTCAATATGAAACTTCTAATTACTATGTGGTTCTTTTAAGGACGGTTACTATTATTCGGTTGTAAGACATAGAGCAAGTTTTCAATTTTCAAAGTTAGTACAATACAGGAACCATAAAAGATTTCATAATTAATGACATTTCTCTTCTTTTAAATTGGCGTCACCTGTTGTTTCTCGACATATCTCTGAATCAGCGTAATCTTAGTTTCTTCATGCGAGGCTTGAAGGACTATTGAGGGAGCTTAAATTTCAATATATCAGAGAAATTGAGAATTCGTGTGAAAGTCTTTTGACAAACTTTTCTACATAATTTGAGGAAATTGCGCGAAACAAGCAAATTGCTCGAAAAAAACGTCCAGGAAAGGCTTCTCGAAAGCAGCCTGACCACAATTTAGCTTCTATTAGCATCGGTCAAATGGAAACGAATACCTTGAAATCTGCGGAAGATCGTGGTTTTAACTTTACAAAAATTCCGAGTGATATCTTACTTTTACTGGAGTTATACATTGACATTCGAAATTTGAGATTATGTTCGACATTTCTCTCTCGATTAAACTTTTCTATGAGATTAAATGAGCAAAAATCTTTAGAATATGTAAGAGAAGAAAGCTTTAGATCAAGATTTAATCCAAGAAGAATTTCTTTACGTTTTAAAAATTGGCCAGTGAAAGATATAACCATCTTAACAGGAGTACATACCCTAGATTTGAGTTGTTGTAGAGGACTTTCGGATGTCTCCATGCTAGGCGAAGTACATACATTAGATTTGACTTCTTGTAGAGGAATCAAAGATGTGTCTATGCTTGGTGGAGTACATACATTAAACTTGTCTTATTGTAGAAAAATCAAAGATGTCTCTATGCTTAGCCGAGTCCACACATTATGTTTGACTAATTGCTCTGAAATTACAGATGTGTCTATGCTAGGTGGGGTACATACATTAAGTTTGGTCTCTTGTCTCGGACTTAAAGATGTCTCCATGTTGGGTGGGGTGCATACCCTAAGTTTGAGTGGCTGTGAGCGAGTCAAAGATGTTTCCATGTTGGGTGGAGTGCATACCTTAAATTT
>VKHI01000105.1:0-71810 GCA_015145745.1 Poterioochromonas sp. DS
AGGGCTCGTTTAGGGCTCATTTCAATAAGAAGAGCTCTAAATCTGAACCCTAAAGCCCTAAATTTTAGAACTTTAGGACTAAATTTAGGGTTTGTTTTAGAGTTCGACGATCCACATCAAAATCAGCCGGCAGAAATACCGAAACTACCGATTAGACTTGAAACTCATTCATCAAACATGCATGTTTTTAACTGCCGTTTTCATACGATCTGTTCCATTTACTGATAAACTATGAGAGACAATATTTATCAACAAGTCTTATAGAGCACCGAATCGCCTTTTTTCTTTGAATTTCGTCCATCCAGGTCGTCCATTTTGTTGCTTTTCAATACTTTTCAATATCTGCAGGAAGCGATCCTAAACAGCAAACCGACCTTTGGACCAAATCCCGTACAATTCTTATCGGTAGGAATCAAAACCGATAAGAATTACAGTGAAAGATCTGGTTTTCAAACAAAATCTCCTCCAGTTACCATCCTCTGTAATGTATCAACATTTCATTCGACGCATCATACCATTACCTATCGATTCCAATGTCAAGACAAACTCTATTTTGATTTGTCGTTGAGATATTCCACGAAAGCGACTTTTCCTCATATATTCAAAATTTAGCATAAATTTGTTATAACTTTTGATCCCTTCACAGATAGATCCTCTTACGTTAATAGACGATCCCTATGCATGCGACAAGACTACGGACAAAGTATGTGCAAGATACAATGAGTAGAACACAAGAAATAACTATATTCTTGACGATTTTAATTATATTCACAAAAATTATGGTCTTGAGACCAATGTATCTCAACAACCAATTATAATAGACTTTGTCTTGACATTGGAAGCGATAGGTAATGGTATGGTGCATCGAATGAAATATTGATACATTCCCTGCTATGATTGGTTGTTGAGATACATTGGTCTCAAGACCATAATTTTTGTGAATATAATTAAAATCGTCAAGAATATAGTTATTTCTTGTGTTCTACTCATTGTATCTTGCACATACTTTGTCCGTAGTCTTGTCGCATGCATAGGGATCGTCTATTAACGTAAGAGGATCTATCTGTGAAGGGATCAAAAGTTATAACAAATTTATGCTAAATTTTGAATATATGAGGAAAAGTCGTTTTCGTGGAATATCTCAACGACCAATCATAATAGAGTTTGTCTTGACATTGGAAGCGATAGGTAATGGTATGATGCGTCGAATGAAATGTTGATACATTCCCTGCTATGATTGGTTGTTGAGATACATTGGTCTCAAGACCATAATTTTTGTGAATATAATTAAAATCGTCAAGAATATAGTTATTTCTTGTGTTCTACTCATTGTATCTTGCACATACTTTGTCCGTAGTCTTGTCGCATGCATAGGGATCGTCTATTAACGTAAGAGGATCTATCTGTGAAGGGATCAAAAGTTATAACAAATTTATGCTAAATTTTGAATATATGAGGAAAAGTCGTTTTCGTGGAATATCTCAACGACCAATCATAATAGAGTTTGTCTTGACATTGGAAGCGATAGGTAATGGTATGATGCGTCGAATGAAATGTTGATACATTACAGAGGATGGTAACTGGAGGAGATTTTGTTTGAAAACCAGATCTTTCACTGTAATTCTTATCGGTTTTGATTCCTACCGATAAAAAAGTGCCGTACAAAAAAATGGTCGGTTTGCTGTTTAGGATTGCTTAGGATCTGCTGAATTTGTAGGAAATTAGTCAGAAAGCGTCGAAGGAGCTGATTTCATAGCTTGTATCAAATGTGGAAAATGCTTGTAGACAACCTCTGAGGTTCTTCCTGGAAAAACTGTGGTGCAAGCGTGTTGACAAATTTAATCTTTGCTACCAGCAGCAAACTTTTACTTTTCTTCAATCAAATTCAGTAGCAACAGGTAGTCATCAACACAATAGTTCGATCTACCCGCTTTGTTCCTTGAATATTGAACAATATTTGACATTGTTCCTTCAGAAGTCTCAGCAGTCTCCATGAAATTATTTTTACCGGTAATTTTAGAACTTTACAAAAGGTCAAAATTTTCGTTTTCTAAAGCTCTAAATTTAGGGCTCGTTTAGGGTTCATTTCAATGAGAGGAGCTCTAAATCTGAACCCTAAAGCCCTAAATTTTAGAACTTTAGGGCTAAGTAAATCGCTCTAAGTGACTTTAAAGAGAACAAATCTTAAAATCTTTCCATTGAACCATCACAATTCTTTAGCGCTTTCTCTTTAGGAAAAAAAAAGCAATGTCAAACCCATGTTGTGAATTAGGTTATTGTGCGTTAGATGGTTTAACAAGTACCATCATCTGTTGTGATTGCGGTAAACCAATTATCAATGAGGATATTCTGATGAAGGAAAGAGAATGGATGGAAAAGATCACAGACGATTCTGAACCAAAAGATATGATTACACGAGGTGTTTCGATTGAGTTTCTCTTAGAATTTACGAAACAGAATGATTTATGGGATAAATCTACTGCTTGGGTCACTCGAAACATTATTCAACCAAGAACGATTTATACGCGTGAACGGTATGTAGAGTTTATCAAAACTACAAAGCTTGACCTGCCGGAATTGAGGAATCTCAAACATGGTCCTGCTTTGGGTATCGCGACTACTTTTGTTAGTCATTGTTGGAATGGATCGTGGGGAACTCTTGTCGCAGCGGTGAGCGAGCAAGCTGATTTAGATAAGTTCGTTTGGATCGATATCTTCGCTGTTCGTCAATGGCCTTCCGAAAAATCAATCGCAAAAAAGGATCTGAACTTTCGAGCTGCTATTAAGAGTTTAGAATGTACCTCATTTGTGTTAGTCTGCTGCTCACATAAAGATATTACAGAAATGGCTGTCCAAGCACAGACAAGTCGGAACATGAAAGCGATTGACAAGGACGCCAAAAGGGCTGTTGCGTTTTTCAGAGCATGGTGTTTGGTGGAAATCGCCGAAGCAGTCGAGAACTCTGGTAGAATTGCCTTCGCATTGAAAGCGGGAAAGTTGAAACATACTTCAGAAGGATATTTCTTTGAGCCAGATCCTAAAATGATTAGCAATTTATTCTATTTCGTCGATATTCGAAATGCAGAAGCTTCGTATGAACATGATCGAATCAGAATCTTGAATGAAATTGGAGAAAATGCCGACGAAATTAATCGTGCTATTCGAGGTGTTTGCGCTGGCTCTCGAAATGCATCACGTTATCCAGAGGTTCAAGCAGCTGGTTGTGGTCACAGTACTGGGTTACGAACTGTATTAGCCGATCCTCAAAAATACATGACTTGTGTGGCAGGGGCTGGATATCTTTCCTTGCTAAAGGAAATCTTAGAGTTGAAAGATATCGATGTTAATGCGAAGGATGAATTTACTTGCACAAGCTTAATTCAAGCTGCGAGAGGTGGTCATTACCATTGCATCGAGTTGTTGTTGTCCAAGAAAGCTGATTTAACCATAGTCGACAAGGATAATCTCACTCCATACATCGCTGCAGCCATTGGAGGACATATTGATTGTCTCGAACTCTTGGAGAAGGCTAAGGCAGATATTCACTCGGTGAATAAAAACAGCTCGAATGCAATTACCTATGCTTGTGTTGGAGGTCATTATCGTTGTCTTAAGTACTTGATTGACAAAGGGTTGGATATTAATGCACGCTCTTCTCGTACTGGTTGGACTCCATTAGCGCAAGCTTGTATCGGTAATCATATCGAATGCGTGAAGATATTAGTGGAGAGACCTGACTGCGACCTGCTTATGGTTGATAACGACGAATTGACTCCTTATCAGAATGCCTTGAAGTATGGGCATTCTGAGTGCGCTGAGTTGATTCGCATGCGAACAGGAGAATTATAATGCCTTGTTGTCAATGCCTCATATTACAGCTCTAATCCCTATTCATTCAATCACAATACAGATGTTGTATTGCATCGTTATTGAATTGATTTGCATGTTCTTTTGCATGTTCTTCTTCATAATGTATTGGTATAATATATAGATAATATCATATACTCATAAGCTTTGAAAATATCATAATCTAAGGTAAAAGATAATATCGATGAAATAAATCACTCCAAACCGACCATCCAGCTTTCGAACCAGTAAACAGAGTAAATTATGGTATGAAACATTGATTTTCTTTATCATTTCATCTTCGGTTTACTCTGTAAGTGTACAAAGCAGAGTCTTCTAGTTTGTTGTAAGAATCAGTGAAAAATCAGTATTGATAATGATTGACGACGGAGATTCTTTGTTTCCACGAATTTGATTCTTTAACTTTGGTAGAATGGTTTCAATCATTGGGAGATATAAGAAATATCCTGGTTTATCTGCTGATCCAATTTCTTTTAATCCTTCTTGTAATGCTTCTTTTGTTGAAAAGTCAAACACCCAATAGTTCTTGTCATGCTCATCTTGATCAACTGCTTTGTTGTTGTTAAAGATCTCAATTAACTCAGTACAGGTATACTTCACATGGATCGGTTGAATAAACTCCATTACAGGTAACGATACCTTCTGAGTATATCGCATAGAAATACCAAGATTCGATGAGAGATGTAAAGATTGGAAATGATTAAAGTCATGGAAAACTTCTTCATGTAACTCTTTTAATGCGTTAGAGCGAACGCAGTCTCCGTACCATGCTTCAGCATCCATGAACAACTGATCACCTTTCACCGGTTCAAGAAAGCCTCCTGGAACAGAGAATAATTTGTCATTCTTTCTTTGAATGAAGAGAATTTTCTTATCACAGGTAACGAGTGGTGATAAGACACCGGTTCTAAAGAGTGGGAAGTCTTTGAAGTGAATGAGGTTCAAAGTCAAGGCGCGAAGTATGGAGAACTTTGTTCGAACTGCTTCGACGTAAATTATATTGTTGTCTTTGTCGTATTGGGAATCACGAATGAGCATTTGATCTCCATCGTGACGAATGGTTGGGATAATTTTGGTTTGAATGAGGTGAATTTGCTCATCAGTGAGAGGTAATGCTGGTAGATCATGATAGTTTTCCACTTGAACCTTTGATTGTAAGGAATCGACAAGTGTTACTCGAGGAGATCGATCATAAATGACAGTACGTTGGACAGTTTTGTCGTCGTATGCAGCGGTGGCTTCAAGGTTAGGAGTTAACTTGTGAAATAATAAATCTCTTTGCTCAGAGAATAGAGGAATGTTAGTTCTGATTGACATTGTTTGTTTAGGTTTGCTTTTGTTTCGCAGGTTCGATTAAATTGTGAAATCAAAATATTCAAGAAAGACTGGACGCCTTGTAGGCAATTGAGGTCCGTAATCGGTCCTTAATATCGGAACTTCAAGAGCGGACTCTTCACATTTTTGAGATCTGGGAGACATTACATTTTTTTCGTGCAAATCGCATGTTTCCCCATGCCTTGTATTGTGCACGAAAATAATAAACGCGTTTATTTCGGGATAAGATTTGGGAGAAGTCGAGAAATTAGAGAGGGCGAATCAGACAAATAACAAACAACACAATTCTTTCACACTTTGGATAGGAAACATGTCGAAACCATGCTGTGAACAAGGGTATTGTACCTTAGATAGTGAGACTAATAATATTATCTGTTGTGATTGCCACGCACCAATTACGGATGAGAAAATTCTGGCGAAGGAAAGAGAATGGATCCAGACGATAGTAGACAATTCTAAACCAGAAGATATGATCCATCGGGGCGTTTCAATTGAGTTTTTATTAGAATTTACGAAACAGAATAATTTATGGGATAAACCTACGGCATGGGTGACTCGAAACATTATTCAGCCGCGAACGATTGATACTCGTAAACGTTATGTCGAGTTTATGAAGACCCCGAACCTTGATCTCGCTGAGTTAAATTTAAAGTTTGCCTCTGTGGGAACTGCGACTATATTTGTGAGTCATTGTTGGAATGGTTCATGGGGAACTCTTGTTGCTGCGGTCAGTGAGCAAGCTGATTTAGACAAATTCGTTTGGATCGATATCTTCGCTGTTCGTCAATGGCCATCAAATAATCCTGATCTCAACTTTCGAGCTGTTATTATGCATCCAGAGTGCACCTCTTTTGTTCTTGTTTGTTGCTCTCATCCAGATATAACAGAGATGACTGTCCAAACGCAGACTAGTCGAAACATGAATGCCATCAGCAAGGAGGCACGCAGGGCTGTTGCTTTTTTCAGAGCTTGGTGTTTGGTAGAAATTGCAGAAGCAGTAGCTAATGCTGATAGGATTGCCTTTGCTTTGAAAGCGGGGAGGTTAAAGCATACCTCTGAAGGACTTTCTCTCGAGCCTGATCCAAAGCTTATTAGCAACTTATTTTGGTTCGTAGATATTCGGAATGCTGAAGCTTCTTTTGATCATGATCGAGTGAGAATCTTTAAAGAGATTGAAGAGAAAGAAAAAGAAACCCATGTTGGTATTGAAGATATTAATCGCGCAATTCGTGGTGTATGTGCTGGTTCTAGAAATGCATCGCGTTATCCTGTGGTCCAGGCAGCTGGTTGTGGTCACAGAGTCGCAAAATGTATTGTTTTAGCAGCTCCTCAGCTCTACATGCCTTTTGTTGCAGGGGCTGGATATCTTTCCTTATTAAAGGAAATCTTAGACCTTGAAGGTATTGATGTTAATGTGAAGGATGAATTTACTTGCACAAGTTTAATTCAAGCTTCCAGAGGAGGTCATTACCATTGCATCGAGTTATTGTTGTCAAAGGGTGCTGATTTAACCATAGTCGACAAGGATAATCTCACTCCGTACATTGCGGCAGCAACTGGAGGACATATTAACTGTTTAGAGCTCTTGGAGAAGAAAGGAGCGGATATCCATGCAGTAAATCAATACACCTCCAATGCGATCACTTATGCTTGTGTTGGAGGTCATGATCGTTGTCTTAAGTATTTGATTGAAAAAGGGTTGAATATTAATGCACGCTCTTCTCGTACTGGTTGGACTCCTTTAGCCAACGCCTGTAGAGGTAATCATATCGAATGCGTGAAGATATTAGTGGAGAGACCTGAATGCAACCTACTTATGGTTGATAATGAAGGAAAGACAGCTTATAATCATGCATTAGAATTTGGAAATTCTGAGTGTGCAGAGTTAATTCGATTACGAACCGAAAAAGATAATGCATCATTGGAGTCGTTACTCTTAAACACATTACAGGTCTAATCCCTATTCACTACTTCACTTCATTCACAATACAGATCTTGTATATGATCGTTATTGATTTTTTATAGTATATTTTGCATGTTTCATATTCTTTTTTTCTCTTTCTATATTGGTATCCATCCATCTACTAGTATTATGAGACGGAAATTGTCATCCTCTGGAGAACTTTGCAAATATTCTTATCCAACGATCAAATCATATGTCCACAAACTAAAAAACAAAATAAATGAAAAAGAAAAGTGAAAATTACTACAATACTATCCTAAGCTTAAACAAAAACAAATAAAGCTCGATGAGCAAGGGGAAAAAAAGAATAAAAAGAAATCAATAATATAATCAAGGAGTCAAAGGGAAGAGAAAGAGACGCTCTTGATTCGAGGATTGAGAAATGGCGAAAAAACACAACAACGACGGCACCGACAATAAGTGATTTACACCATTTCTTGCTTAGGAGCTGTCATTGGATTGTTGTTAGTGGTTGCTTCTTTCGTCTCTTGTGAGGATAAAGGTGCTTTCTTTGCATACACAGCGAAATAATACCATAATCCAACAATCAATAACACAACGAAGAAGAAAACACCTAAAGTTACACCAACAATCAAAGGAACATTATCATCATTACTATTGGAACTATTTGACTCAGTGGACGACCAATCAGAAAAGTCTTGTGTAATTAATACATTATCAATGACTTTATTATCACTTGATTGTATCAATTTCCATGATAATGTTGTTGCATTAACTGCTGACATGATTGCATAACCATAAACATTATTCCAATATCTTTCACTCCATGTATAATTATTCTTGCTAATACTTGGACCACGTCCAGCTGATCCTGTTAACATCCATACCGTTGCTTTAGGATTTTTATAATAATGAACGATTTCATTATTCACGGTAATGGGAACTGATGCTAAAACTGTTTTATTTTGATAAATGGCGGATTGTCTTTCTAAATTATGGAAATGTCCTGAGAATGCTAAGTTAACTTGATATTTATGCATTAATGGTTCAATATTAGCTTGTAATAAACTCATGACATTCACATCTGAACCCCAGAAACAACACTGTGTTGAATCAACGTACATACTACGATGGCCAGTAAAAATTAGCCATGGTGTCTTGGTACGATTGACGGAAGAAAGGTCTTTCTCAAGAAACTGGTATTGAGGAGATCCGATGGTAAAGTTATGTTCTGTACTCATTGCAGTGAAGTGAAATAAACCAACTTCATAACTAAACCAAGGACTAGTAAGAGTTGCTGGCGCAGGCATCGGCATTAAACGAAGAGATGGTACAGAACATTCACCTCCTGATGCATTGTTATCATATAATGCATCATAATTATAGGAGTCACTCTCATGGTTTCCGACCGTTGTGAAAAAAGGAGTGCCACCAGCCATCGGAGCAATCATATTTAAAAAGAAATCCCAAGTTGCAAGGTATCCATTAGCATAAGCAAGGTCTCCAGTAAGAAAGATACCGTCAATGGCACTTTGATTTACAAGAGCAGTGACTGACATCGTCGTGTTAATGGCAGGAGGACAAGGCTCTGAAAAGACTTCGGTACCAATAGAAGAGTCAGTAACACCAACACCAAGATCACCCATTAAAACGACGGTAGTGGGGCGAGTTGGTGGTTGAGTCCCTGGTTTCGGTGGAATGTGTAACTTCACTTCATTCGAGACAGTGTTTAACTCAGAATCACCAAAAACATAATAAATATCTTGATTATAAAGATTTAATTCATCAATACCAGTAATATTAGCAGTATTAATATTGCCTAATTCACGAAATCCAGTGGAATTAGCAGGTGGCGCACACATCTGATGTCGATAAATATTACTAATCGATGCAGTCACTTGATGGGTATAAACACCTGGTGAAGTACCCCATTTCAAATATGGTGAAGTCGCATTCGCAGTACTCCATACTAATTGGTAGATGTTCGGATTACCGGTTGGTAAAATCCGATTTCTTAATGGTTGATTAATATTCTTAAAGTTCACAATGGATGTTGACGAAGCAACATAGGTAGCATTATTAACACCACCAATGAAATAATAAAATTTAATACCTGATCTTAAATTAGTGAAATTAAAATGTAATGATGCAGTCTTGGCTGTTAAATAATTGTTGATTGGTGCACCAGAACAGCTTCCAGTACAACAACCATAAAGCACTGGAGCACTTTGAGTAATGTCAACATCAGGTGGACTATATGCTCCAATCCAATCGGTAGATTTTGGATTTTCAGCAGTGAAAGTTACAGTCACGACATCATTATTATCAATGAGAGTAGGAGTGACAGTATCAATCACATAAGCAGCACTATTTAATTGTAATTTATTTCGAACACCTGCAATCTGAATATTCTCAACATGAATAAGGTCTAAATAATTGGAATTTGAACCAATCTCAAGCAATGCTTCGCGACGAATCATGGCTAATGAAGGTATATCTTATTGGGTGTCCTTCCTTCTATCTCTTTAAAGTTGTGTGATCTGAGAAAAAGTGGAAAAGTCGTTTTTGATCGTTTTTAAAAACGGTCTTTTTTAATGTGGAGAACAAACTTCGAAGAAAAGGTAACTGTGAGCTTTCCCTTCCCATGTCCTTCGTGTGGCATTCATTCGACACTTCGCTTTCTCGACTCATGAACTATGAAAGTGTATGCTGCTGTTGTAAATGGGCCGAAGAAACGATCACTGGGGTGTGAAAAACATTGCGGATTGAGGAACGGCGTGCAATACTTTGGCGACAATGGCTGGTGCAGAATATCTTCAAAATATCCTTCTCTCTCTTTAAAGTTGTGAGATCTGAGAAAAATGAGAAAAGTCTCAAGATCGACGAGATGATTATGTATAGGATGGATACGTGATTACCTCAGATTTGAGAAATAACAGTATTAATCAGTTTATACCCTAAATTACAAATGATCTTTTGTTCAAAAGCACTTCCATTCAACAAGATGTAAAGATTCATAGATAATGTATTCACTCTCTTCCTCCTGAAAGTGAATGACAACCGTTTCATTTTTTGACTCCTTTAAGGAGGGATTGGAGAGAGAAAGATTTAAGGAGCCATTGCAAACGTCAGGATGCAAGATCTTCGAGAGATTCACTTTTAATTCGCGCAAATTCAAGCAAATTCTTCTCCTTCATTAATTACAATCAATAATTCCTTTCTTTATTTCTTTTAATTCCTTTCTTTATTTCTTTTACCTGACAAGTTATCATGGAAGAAGAAGAAGGGCACAGAGAAACAGACGTCCGTCCACTAACAAATATTAGAAATTTCGTTCAACTTTCACCTGTACAAACGTGCTATGAAGTCCTAGAGGTTCAACCTACCGACTCTGCTGGAGTTATTAAAAAGGCTTATTATGCCAAACAACGGAAAAATATGTCAGGATTTAGTGTGAATTCAGATGATCAAGCCAAATTAAATGCTCAAGTAGTGAATGCAGCGTACGAGATTTTGAGTGATCCTGTGGTTAGAGAAACGTACGATAAGTACCTAGCGGATCCTGCAGCTTTTGAACCAGATGATGCAGAGTCAGTTCATCCGTCAGAGCATGGAGGAGAAGGTAAAAATGAGAAAGACTATGAAGATCTTGAAGGAGGAAAACGTGCGCGTGTTGATCCATTCGCAGCGTACAGAATTCTTTACCCTGAGACAATGTTAGCATTTGACACAGCACTTCAAAGACTTTATGAGTTAGAGGCAAAAGGTTTTGATTGGCGAGCTTACTGGGAGAAATACCCTCATTATGTAAATCGCAGTCTTTTTGGACAATCAGTGAAAAATGGTAAGATTCTTGAATCATTATCAGCAGCAGGGTTTGTTTTATATCAAATTCGAAGTTTGTTTTTCCAGAAGCTGTATAACATAATATTATTAGGTATAGGTGGTGGTAGTACGTGTTTAATCCCGGAATTTATGTTTATTTTTCTCAATATTATGGTTTATTTAGTCATATATCATTCTTATTATAAAAAAGATTTTGTTGAGCCTAATATTGGATGGTTAAGAATTTCTCGTATGGCATTATACCCAATAGAAGCAATATTTCTGATTATTACTCTTTCTGTTGCAACAGAAAATGGTGTAAATGGTGCCATTGGATTTTTCATTGGATTACCTAATTTTTGGGTTTGTTTGATATTATTTCTTGCTAATAAGAATAAAGGTGAAGATATTGACTCAGTTGTTGTTGATGCTCGAGATTTCCTAACTAAAGATTTCCCTGATTTCATCTTCTTATTAGATGCCACCATGAATGGTATTCTTAGTCGTTTTGCTTTGAGTATTACCTCCTTTGTTGCTGTATTCTGGGTTGCTGTTGGTCTTCTTCGAGATCTTTGTGAAATATGTGAAGGTGAAGAAGGAAGAAAAAGACGTCGTGGTCAAGAGACATGTCATGCCACTAGTCATTTACGTGATATTACTGATGGTAGTAAAACACTTATTGTTAGTTGTTCACATACTACAATGTTTGACAGTTTTAATCGATCCATTGATGAAAATTATGATGCAAACACGTTTAGATCATATTATGCAATGAGAATTATATTATTTCAATTGAATAATTTAGTAAAGATTGGTGAATGGCAAATCTATCGGCAGTCCTTATGTAATGGATGTTTGTTTGGATCTCGTGGTGTTCCCAAGATAGCTGCAGAAGGATAAAATCCTCTCCTTATCGGTGTTAAAAATTGGTCCACTCAAAATCTTTTCATCTTACAAGATGAATTTTTTTCTTCAGTTTATCGCTCTCTCTTTCTCTCTTGTCCACTTTCGCTCCGGAAATTTTTTTCTTTTTCTTTATTCCTTTTTTTATTCTTATCTTGATATGCGTGCTTAGTTCTTCTGCTTGTACTTCCCCTTTTTTTGATATTTCCTTTTTTGTTTTTTATGTTTATGTTTATGTTGGTATGGAAAAGTCGTTTTCTATCGTTTATGAAGACGGTCTTTTTCCGTATTGAATCAAATTATCTTCGGGTTGGTTAGAAAGATGAAAGAAGTATTAAAACTGCTTTAAGAAGATGGAGATTGATGATCTAGCTCTCGAAATTGATCTTCAGTTAAAGCTTTTAGTGTTTCTATGAACCTTTAGGCAAGCGTTTATGAACCAAATTTGCAAATGCTTCTTCTTCTTCTTTCCTCTGGATCAAAAATGATTTGCTCTGGCATTTCCACACATTTTATCGGTTACAAATGACCAGATTGGGACGCGTAATGGATATTAAGGCAGCTTATAAGAGTAGAATTAAGGCAGCTTATAAGAGTAGAATGGAAAAATTATAATGTGAATTACAGGCAGTGAAACAAAGCCTCGAAGCTAATCGTCAAGCATGTGAAGACGTCCAAGGTTTCCAACCATCGCTTGAATATCCCACAGTTAAAAATTATGACATGAGATATTTGATGAAACAAACCTTTCTGATGGCACTGTGCCTATCGTATTACCTCCAAATAAAATAAAATAAAATAAAAGATCATGTGTTCTACTACAAGTTAATCTTTAAATCAATGTGGATAACAGAGTGATAGCAGTCACCTCTTTTACTCGTGAGAGGACGAGTAAACCATGTTTTCTCGTGAGTTTTCGGATAGTTTAAGGAGCATTTTAGAGAGAGGGTGATTAAGGAGGCTTTACAAGCTTTGTTCGAAAGATCTTCCACGATTCATTTTTAATTCGCAACGAATTTCCAAAGATATTTCTTAATCTTCTTCTTTGATTAAAGTAACTATTACTCCCATTATTTTTACTTGATAACAAACAATAACGATGTCGGAAGAAGGAGAAACAGAACCAGAGATTCGTCCATTAACGATCTTTCGAAACTTTGCTCGGATTTCACCTGCACAAACATGCTATGAAGTCCTGGAGGTTCAACCTACCGACTCGGCTGGAGTTATTAAAAAGGCTTATTATGTCAAACAAAAGCAAAACATGTCAGGATTTAGTGTGAATTCAGATGATCAAGCCAAATTAAATGCTCAAGTAGTGAATGCAGCGTACGAGATTTTGAGTGATCCTTTGATCAAAGAAGCTTACGATAAATATCTAACAGATCCAGCAGCTTTTGAACCAGACGATGCAGAGTCAGTTCATTCAGCGGATCATGGAGGAGAAGGTGAAAATGAAGCCGATCCATTGGCCAACTTTGCGACGCTTTATCCTGAGACTATGTTAGCAATTACAACCATTCTTGAAAGACTTAATGTATTAGAGGAAAAAGGCTTTGATTGGCGAGCTTACTGGGAGAAATACCCTCATTATGTAAATCGCAGTCTTTTGGGACAATCAGTGAAAAATGGTAAGATTCTTGAATCATTATCAGCAGCAGGGTTTGTTTTATATCAGATTCGAAGTTTGTTTTTCCAGAAGCTGTATAACATAATATTATTAGGAATTGGTGGTGGTAGTACGTGTTTAATCCCAGAGTTTGTGATGATATTTGTTAATATTGTTGTTTATTTAGTTATTTATCATTTTTATGCAAAAGATGATTTTTCTAATCCAAAGGTTGGATGGTTAAGAACTTCTCGTATGATATTATATCCATTAGAAGCAGGTTTACTAATTGCAACTCTTGCAGTTGCAACAGAAGAAGATGTAAGTTCTGTGATAGGATTTTTCGTTGGTTTACCTAATTTTTGGGTTTGTTTAATATTATTTCTTGCGAATAAAAAGAAAGGTGCAAATTATCAATCAGCTGCAGATAGAGGTCTATTAAAACGAGCCTTCCCCGATTTCATCTTCTTATTAGATGCCACCATGAATGGTATTCTTAGTCGTGCTGCGTTGAGTCTTACTTCTTTTGTTGCTGTATTCTGGGTTGCTGTTGGTCTTCTTCGAGATCTTGCTGAATTATGCCAAGGTGAAGAATCAAGAAATCGACGTCGTGGTGAAGAGACATGTCATGGAGCAGATCATTTAAAACAGATTACAAGTGCTAGTAAACGATGGATTGTTAGTTGTTCACATAATAAAATGTTTAATAGTTTTAATCAATCCATTGATGAAAACTATGATGTTTATACATTAGCATCTTATTATGCAATGAGAATTTTATTATTTCAATTAAAGAATTTAGTAAATATTGGTGAATGGTATATCTATCGACAATCATTATATCAAAGATTTCAACAACAATTACAAACTTGTCATTGTGCTTGCCCACCATGTCCTGCTCTCTCTTCCTTCTCTTTTTCTTTCTCTTTGCCGTCATTTCGATTTAGTCGTGTTCCAGCAACAGAAGAAACCACTGAAAAAGCCAATAATAATGATGATGAAAAGACTGAACCTGCTACTACTCCAAAGTCAAGAAGAGTTGAAGACGGTGATATCGAGACAGGTCTTTCTGATAATGAGATTAAGATTGAAACAATTATTCCTCCTGAAGGAACACCAGAGACTCTTCTTCATAAAATGAATCAAATAGAAGGAAAAGAAACAGAAGAACCAGAGCCAGAATCAGAGACAGAAAAACTAGAAGATAAAACCGTCCAGGAGGAAGAAGAACTAAAGAATATTGATTTAAATTCAAATAACGATGATGAAAAGACTCAGAAAGCAGAGAATAATGAAGAAGATTCTAATAGTAATAATAAGAATAGTGGGAATAGTGGTAGTAATAAAAAGCCTCTTATCAGAAGAGAGATTGAAGACATTGATTTATGAAAAATCACCAACCACCCAACAACCCATAAGTATCCACTATTGATAGCACATTAGTATCAACAATTTTTGTTTTTTGTAGTTGTTTTTAATTCTTTTCTTTTTTTTTTGTTTTTCCTATAAGGTTATTCCATGTGTTCGTAATATTTATTTTGATTTTGGTATCTTTTCGAATGTTTCTTCTCCTTTGTTCTTTTTATTTTCTTTCGTATTGACCTCTACTATGTCCTCCTCCTTTGCATGTTGTTGCTTGTTGTGAGGAAGAAGATAGTATGGTTTGTACTTTATAGAAGAGGATGAAAGATAATTCTAAAGATTCTTCTTTCATTTCCCTTTTCATAAGAATGTCTTTCATTTAAAATTTTAAAAAAAAGTTTTGTCCAGCAGCTTCATTGAATGAAGTTCCTTCAATTCTTTTTCATTCTCTTCTTCTATATGATCTCATTTAAACTCTCTGAAACCATCACTAAATAATGTTTAGATCAACTACTTCCTCTGTTGATACAATCAGTAAAGAAAGGGGTATGTTGCTATGAATTTTATTAATTTGGTTGTTCTATAGTATCATTCGTATTAGATACTCTGTAATTGACGTCATTTTATTTTAGAAATTCATGAAAAACAAAAAAAAAAAACAAACAAAAAACAAATCATTGAATAAACAAAGAAAAGACACCCCGTTGTTGGAGTATTAGTAAGCTAGTAAGCTGATATAAATTATCATAGAGTGAGAGAAAATCGCTTTTGACATTTGATTTGACTCCATTGTATGTGACGTATGCTGTGCTAGGATGTGATATATGTATATGTATACGATAGGATAGGATGATATACGATAAGATAGGAGAGAAGATGAAAGGCGTTCATATATATAGTATTTTTGTTTGGTCTTTTTGAAGATGGAAGGAATTGAAAGGGTCGAGGAAGTAGGCGAACGAATAAACATCAGAATGAGAACGAGAACGAGGACATAGAGAGAGCAAAGAAAAGGCAAAGAATGAACTACTTCAAAACAAAAATAAATACAAATAAAAGGAAATGAAAGGAATGAACTCAATGAGGAAAGAAAGAAAAAGCGGTTAAATACTGTTATAAAGCTGTTTTTACTAACGTCAAAGTAAAGCATCAACCACATCATATTAAACATCTAAATGCATTGCAGATAAATCATTTAACGAAAGGGTTAATTTCTTTCCCACGTTAATCGTATCAGAAGAGAACTGGATTCTACTATGAAGATCACCTCTATCAGTATGATCATTGTTATTGTTATTGTTGTTATGATTATTCTCATCATACTCGTGATCATTGGGAGGTTCAGAGTTCAAATCTTCTTCATTCTCCTCGTCTACATCATGAGGAGATTTCCCACTACTATTATTCTTATATGAATGATAGTTAGTAGTACGATTAGAGTACTGTTGTTGCTGGTATTGTGAGAATAAAGCAGGATTCTCTAATAATAGTTTGAGATGTGCAGTAGTGTTCTGTCGTATTGTTGGATCAGCATCAGGGATTGCAATACGACAACCATTTAACTTGGCAAATGGGAATGGAAACTTTGAATCAGGAACACCTATAGTATAGAGGATTAGTTCTATAGAAGAATATCGAAGAAGATATGGAGGTGATCTTACCCATAATCATATTATTCTTACGAATATTTAAATAATCTGCAACTGAATCTAAACATGATGGACAAAAGAATCCTCCACGAATAACAATCGCATGAATCTTCTTATATCTAAGTGAAGAAGATCATTATCATCATATAGTAGAGTAAAGTACAGTGTGTGTTACTTACGCATAGAAGGCATCTAAAATCGCAACATTTTGAAGTAATTGTTGTGTTTCTGTTGGTAATGTTGTTACACATGATTCTAATGTAAATTGATTCATTACAGAAACCTCAGAAGACTTTTCTTCTTCCATCATTCGATCACTCATATTATCACCTGACCCTAACTCAGTCCCATCCAATGAAATGCGATTATCCTTATCTTTATCACCACCTTTCTTATTAGGCGATTTCATTAATAACTTTAATACCATCCCATTATCAGGTAATTGGAAGGAATAACGTCTCTTCCGAGTACTAATACCATTCTCATGAACGGCATCATTACCATCACCTTGTACTTCATCATGATGATGTAAATAATGATGATATTCATTATTATATTCTTCAAAAGCATTAATCACTTTACGATCATCAACAAAATGTAAAATATAAATATTATTACTTAATTCATTATTATTAATATAATTAATCGCTAACTGTAAGGAGATTGGATCAGAATGTTTCGCAAGATAACAGAATGGTTGGGAGACTAATTCATCTAATGATTTCATTAAATATTTTAAATATTTACCAATCATTGGACGTTGTAATATTAATTCTAAATCATTTAATGAACCAGCAGAACGATCATAGTAGCGTAAATTAGGGATATGAGAGTAAAGGTTTACGGAGGATAATCTTTGTTGAACAATGTTAATATAATCAGAGAAATGTGATTTATGATCGCGATTATCAATTGATTCGACACTTAATTGACTTGATGTTGACATCATTCGCTTTGGAATCCAACCAAATCGTGATTCGCGGTGAACGGGGGCAGGTGCCGCACCAGTAGTAGTAGTGGTTGTAGTAGCAGTGGCAGTCTCAGTCTTAGTCGGTAATGAAGTCAGTTCGATCCCTGCTCCGCTGACTTCTTTATTACTTGAATCATGAACGATTGTTGTCGTTGGTTCTGATTGTTCTTTCTCTTTCTTATAGGCTAATATACTCTTTCTGACAGCTTTACGGATTGCTTTACGATTAAAATCACCTTTAATTAATTCAGTTCTTTCATTGTATTGATCTTGAATCTGACATGCTTGAATAATATCAGAATCGTTTTCTTCTAATTTTCTTTTCTTTTGATTCATAAAAATTTTACGAATCTAATAATAAAGGATATTGTTAGGGATGACGAAGATCAAAGAGAAGTTAAGACACTCACCATCCAGATACCAAAGCTCAATACTTCAACACGACTAAACATATAGACGGCCAAAGCGATTAATCCACTGAGATAAATCAAGAAAATGTAAAAAACTCCAGGAGTTAAAACAATATTCCCTACAGATCAAACAAGTTCAGCAAGGTCAGGTGTTTGAGATAAGTAGGAAAAAGCTTTGCTTACCGATGAACCCAATGAAGACAGCAAGTAATGAAAGAATGATTTCATACCTATCAAGTAAAAATCATGAAAATGACTGAAATTGAACTATCAAAAGTTTACGATTGCGCTTACCATTGTGCAATCACTAATCTTGCGATTCTCGGACGATATAACTTTAATAGAATTGCACCAGCAGCAAAACATAATAAAACCGAAAGAAAAGCAATGGAATAAACACCAGCAAAATCATTAATGGCGCGATCACTACCAGGATCATAGATCGAAAGAAATAAAGTAATAGAAATGACAACAAAGGATATAATCGAAACATATGGTGCACCACGTGAGTTAGTAATCGCAAAACTATCAGGAAGAATGCGATCTTTAGATAAACGTACTAATAATCCACTAATACCAATAATGGAGGTTAACACAGCGCCACAAAGGACGATGACTGCATCAACACAGATGAAAGTACTAAACTTTTCACCACCAAGTTTCTTCGCCATTTCTGCTAATAACTCCGCTGGATGAGAATAAATATCATCCAAAGGGAGAATCATCATTGATACTAAGCTAATCAATGGGTTATAGATTCCAACCAATAACCTTTAGAGGCGATAAGCGAAAATAGAAAGGGAATAATGTTGTGACTTACCATAAACCATTCACTGTAGTGACGAATACATCTGTAGTAGCAAGTTCTTCAACATAATTTGATGCTGTTTCAAAACCTGTAATACCTAATAATCCTGCCGAGTAACCAAAATAAATGGCAGCCATCGCATTCTTATGAGCTAGTTCATCTCCTTCTGATGTCACGATCTTTGGGGCTGGTGTATGCATATTCTCCGTGAAAATACTGAATCCATCCTGACAACCATATGCAAAACCCCATAAAATTAATAATGTCAATGTAAACATATGAAGTACAAAGATTGACGCATTCACATAGGAAGATTCCGACACACCACATATCGTCACAGCACCAAAGAAAATCATGACTAAAACAGTAAACAAGCGAAGATCTACAACAAAAAGGAAGGAAAACGGTGAAATTAACACATTCAATAACAGATTAAGAGAATATTTACCGATGTCAGGCCAAAGTTCAGAGAGGTAAACCATTGAGTCATAGGCTGAGATGATAGAAGTTGCTATGTATGATAATATCGATAAACATGCAACAAACGCAGCAAGCTTCTTATTCACAGTATTTAAAACTAAATTATAGGTTCCACCATTCACAGGGATAGCTGTAACGACCTCAGAATACACTTTACGAAACATTGAAAGCATTGCAGTAACAAGCAATAAACCAACAAAAGTGTACTAAAAGTAGGGACAAACAAGTTAGTAAGGCATTAAAAAACCCAAATCGAACACATGAACTCACCTTGCCACTATAAATAGTCACAGTTCCTGGAGTGTATAACGCGGAACTCATTAAATCACACCCAGCTAAGGCGATACTGAAGAAAGATCCCAATGAGACTGTGGGATGGACGGCTTTCTGCAATCTTGGTTTTTCATCATCATACATGGAATAAGTATCCTTGGTGTCAGCAATAACCAGCGGGGCTGGTGCGTTTGGGTCGTGGGAGTTATTTGGCGCAGAGTAGTTCATAGCGACAACGCGTGACATACCCCAACCTGCAAAGATACCATTAAATCTCCCCTCATTTAAAATTTGATCTGCAACGGAACGAGTACTCATTTAATTTCGAAAGTTGTTCAGAAATAGGGAGTAAAGATCTTGCTTGTGTTGAATGAGTTGAATGGATATTAGGTACCGATTACTACCGATAATCGAACTTGAACACCGATACCGCTGATACACATTTTGACGTTTTGTCAGTAAATTTAAGGAGAAAAACAGATTTTTAATTTGAAAAGATAGTTGCACCAAAAATAGATTAATAAGAGAGCAACCCCGAAAAGAGAATTATAGTTCTAGCTGCAAGGTCTTAATTTTCTTCGTTAAACAATGAACGTTTGAATTGACGAGGAGGTAAGTATGTTCGCGAAATTTTACCTTACTCTCTGGAGAGAAGATTCCATAGTCTAGTTACTATAATAATAATAAATAAATAAATAAATAAATAAATATAATTGAATGAATTGAGTTGAATTTCAAAGATATGATGTGTATTCTCTGATTTAAATGATTTGCGGGATTCTAATGTATCATTTTTTTCTTAAATTATTATTGTTTTTCCATATTTTTAGTCTTATCAGAGGAAAGAGAAATTCGCGCCTTCTTTCTAGTCCTAGCCTTGCTCCCACACGCACTTCTTCTCCAAGCTTCCGCCCTTCTCGAGTTCCAACTCTTACAAGATACCCAACGACAGCTCCAACTAGCAGAAAACCTTCAACCAGTCCCACAAATCTTCCAATCTTTACTTTTATATTTAACGAAGTCAGTCTCTTCGCTGGAACAAATGTTGAAGGAGATTCAGGAGACAATGGTCCAGCAACATTAGCAACTCTTTCTTCTCCCAGTTCTGTTTGGGTTGATTCTATAGGCAATGTTTATATCGCTGATTCATTCAATTGTGCTGTTCGAAAAGTGACTTCTGCTACCGGTTTTATTAGCACCATTGGAGGAGCTAAATGCAGTGCAAACTCAAACATTACCTCTCAATTATTTCAATCTGCCTCCTTGAGTAATATTACAGGTATTTGGGGAGATACAAGAGCTGAGAACCTTTATATTAGTGATTCCTACCGTGTGTTTCGATATTCCTTTTCTACCGGTATTATAAACCTTGTTGCAGGTAAAGTCTTCACTGTTGGCGATAGCGGTGATAATGGACCTGCAACATCAGCGGTACTTAATAATCCAGGGGGATTATGGTTGGATACACTTGAGAATATTTTTATTGCTGATACTTTGAATTCTCGAATTAGGATGGTGAATTCATCAAATGGATTTATTACCACTATTGCTGGCACGGGTACTGCAGGTTATGATGGGGATGATTCACTTGCAATTTTTGCAATTCTCGATCAACCACAAAGTGTATGGGGAGATTCAAATGGAGCATTATTTCTCGCTGATTCAGGGAATAATAGAATTCGACAAGTAACCTCTGATGGGATTATTAGAACAATCGCTGGGACAGGAAGTCCTGCTTACAATGGCGATAGTCGATCAGCAACCTCCGCTCATATCGACACACCTACTGGCGTGACTGGAGATACTAATGGCGTTATCTATGTTGCTGATTACGGTAATTACCGGATTCGAGCACTCCTTTCAACTGACGGCGGATCAAGTTATAGGATCTATACAATCTTAGGCTCTGGGACGTACGCTCCATCAGTGGCGTCTGGTACAATCTCAGCCTCATCGGCAGATGTTGGACAGTTAAAAGGAATTTTTATCACTTCCAACTACTATCTTTACCTTTGTGAGTATCCGAGCCGTGTACGAGTTACATTTCCTTCTGCAAGTTACTTTCCAACTTCTTTACCCACAACAGCTCCTCCTTCAGCCAGTCCGTCCACGGCAAGACCATCCAGAATTCCGACAATCCGGCCTTCGACGAGACAACCGACAATAAGGCCTTCTACGCGAGCCCCCAGCGCCAGACCAACTTTTACTGTAACTTCATCTTCACCCGCTTCATTATCAAGTGAGCCAACAGTTTTTGTTTCTCCAACAAGTTCTCCAAGCTCTCTTTTCCCAACAAATCTGCCAAGTTCAGGTTCTTACGTGCTCTCGACGATACCATCATCTTTTCCTTCAAATAGTCCATCTTCGAAGCCTCCTAGTTCACAACCTTCGTCATCAAATCCATCTACAACTCCTTCTTCTTCCTTTCCTTCCGCTATTCCTTCTAGTAAGCCTTCAGTGCTCCCTTCTTCTGTACCAAGTGTGTTTCCGACACCTCGCCCATCCTCAGTTCCCTCCGTTAGACCCAGCCTTGGTCCATCACAAAGTTTGACAGTCTCTCCTTCTTTTTCTCCAACAGAAAATCCTTCAACCAATCCAACTCTTTCCCCTACCTTTATCCCAACACAATTTCCCTCAAACATCCCCACTTACCAACCAACTATTTTTCCAAGCCTCAATCCTTCGTTTTCTCCTGTTTCCCCTTCGATTGTTCCTATTATTGTGCCATCTCTATGTCCATCTTCTTCCCCAACATATCTTCCTTCCAAGTCACCAACTCTTTTACCTTCACTCACTCCGACCACGTCACCCTCTATTCATCCAAGTTTTGAACCAACTCTATCTCCTTCAATTCTTTCGAGTGAAAATCCGTCAAAATCGCCTTCTTTTGTACCATCTTACTTACCGACTTTTTCTCCCACAATCATACCTACATTAAGGCCAACGGTTACACAGACTTTTTTCCCATCCGTACTCCCAACAAACGATCCGAGCAATGTTCCAACAGTTCTTCCAACACCAATCCCGACTCTCCTTCCATCAAGACCCACAACAGCCCCGACTTTGGTTCCAACGCTGGGAGTGACATCACCCTCCTTTCTCCCAACAGCTCAACCATCAGTCAATCCAACATTAGCTCCGACTTCTGTTATTTCGGTAGAATGGCCTGATGGCCGTTTTGTTGGTAATTTATTCTTTATCAGCCGGTTCCTCCAAACTACGACCCTGACGTCACAAAGTGTCACCTTCAATAACCCTCTCTCCGCTGCTTCTTCATTCATAATCTTTGGAGGAAACGATAGCAGTAGCACCTCTTCTACAATTACACTCGACTCATCGTCTTCCTCCCACAGTTTCTATGCAGTGTTGAGACAGACAGAAGGTAAGATGTATGCCGACACTCTATCTCGATCTGTGGTTGGAATCGGAGATTTTAACGGAGATGACTCGGATGATTTAATGATGGGATATCCATTGGTGTCGGCGACATTGGTGTATTTCGGATCGACAGGTGGGTTTAAGAATATTCATGTTTCTTACGGCATCTACGGAGAGAGTAAGAGCGATTACCTCGGTTGGGCAGTGGCAAAGGCAGGTGATATAAATGGAGATGGTAGGGCGGATGTTTTAATGAGTGGATTATATAAAGGAACAATTTATATGATTTTAGGAAGAGAGAATACTACTGACTTTAATGTAGGTTCTTTGACCTCCGGACAGGATGGTTTTAAGATCATAGGGAACAGTGGCAGTGCAAAGTCCTTCATCGCAGTAGGTGTGGCTTTAGCGATGGCAGGTGACCTCAACAATGATGGATATGCTGACATCGCCCTTACAGTCCTGACATTATCATCGCAGGCAGTAATCTATGTTATCTATGGTTCCTCTGCTTTATCTGACATCTATTTAGCGGATATTCTTACAGGATCAAGCAAGGGCTTCAAGATCGTCCCACCATCTCTCTCAGTAACAGGCTTCTCTTTGAGCAGTGCTGGAGATGTGAATGGTGATGGATTTGGTGATCTTGTTATCGGAAGTTTACCCTATAACAGTGTTGGTAGTAGTTATGGTGTGCAGCGGTCATACATAATGTATGGAGGAAACACAAGGAACTCATCTCTAAAGTTGTCTCAGCTAACAAGCGATCAAGGAGTTACAATAGTAGGAGGAGGGTTTATGGTGGCTGGAGTAAGTGACGTGAATAGTGACGGATTTGATGATGTTTTGATTGTTAATTTTCAAGCTTGGGCCACTCAAAGTAACGCTTATTTGTTAACATACCCCGGAAATATGACGAGCTCTCCGACATTATTACCTTCATTTATGCCTTCTAATCTTCCATCATCGAAACCTTCGTCACTTCCCAGTCATTGTCCGACTTCAAATCCTTCTGCATCCCCAACCGAGGCAGCGACGAGTGATTACCCAACCAACAAACCAAACCAGTTGACTAATAACTCCACAAGATCTCCGTCGTTATTTGCGACAAAGCGTCCAAGTCGATCCCCTACAACAATGAAGCTAAGTTACTGTCCCAGTCGGCTAATTACAGGACCTCCTTCATTCTCCCCAACGCGACAACCGTCTTATGTTCCCACTGTTACTCCCTCTTTGAAACCCAGTGTGAGACCCTCAAGATCACCTTCAGTAAGACCTAGTAGAAGGATAATCCCCACCTCAGAACCCTCCAGTTATCCTACCTTTCCGAGCAGTGTCTCTGTGTTGATTCAAGCTGTGGGAGAAAATGATTCCATAGTGACTGGAGTATCAGGTCGCGAAGAAATCTTTCAAATCCAACTATCTACTGGACAAACAGTTCAAATAAAAGGAGGTAGAGGGAAGAAAGTATATGAAATCTATCCGCAAAGTAATAGCAAGATTATTATCTCAGATTTCGATCCAACAAATAAAGGTGATGTGATTGACTTCTCACAGATCTCAGGAATAACTTCATTAAATACTCTGAGTTATTCTACTTCACCATTAACATTTATCCTTTTGAATGAACAATATATTGTTTTATCATCATATGAGATCTTTAATTTCACTTCAAATGCTTTTATATTTAGTAGTTTAGGATTAACATCTTCTTCCTCTTCTTCTTCATCGTCTTCTTCCACAGCATTATCATCATTGGGTGTTCTATTAGATGTTCAGATTATTGTTCCTGCTCTTCTTGCTATCTTTCTGTCAGTAGGGATTTATATTATCTCTCATCGAGAGCAAAAGAATCACAAAGGACTGAAAAGAGTATCAATTAATAAATCAAAGGTTCATAATGAAGATTCACAGTTAGCTGATCATCCCGTCTCTTATCATCAGACTATTGAGAAAAGAAAAGTTCATTTCTCTTTAAATCCTCGAAGTGACTTAGAAGAAGGAGCACACTACAGTAGTGATAGCGATAGTTTGATGAGTCGAATAGAAGAACAAATATATGAAGATATGGATGAAGAAGAAGAAAATGAAGATGAAGAAGAAGACATTAAAGTGAATAATAGTAAGATTTCTAATGTTAGTAGCAGTTTAGGAATTGTTTCAACAGCTATCGATAACTCACATTGCTCGACGAAGTCAGGTGACGTAGTTTCAAATAGCGCCTCTTTGAGTAGTGATCTGAGTGATGTATTGTCAGAAGAAGATGATGGAGTTGCTCATGGTGATGATGATGAGAATCATATTCCCACAAAGAATGATAATAACGAAGTGAATGACGATGAAGATGAAGAGAATGAAGAGGGTTTCTATGATTTATCTTTTGAATTAGATGAGTCTATCTATCGGAGAGATGATTGGAATAACCACGGTCATGTCCATCATAGTCCAGTCTTTAGATATAGACCACACCCAACTAATACGAATAATACAACGAATATAGAGAGAATATATAAAATGAATAATCATATAGAATAATAATAAGAAGAAGAATAGTGTCAAAGAATAGATAAGATAGTTTGTCTATTCTTAGTCTTAATAGAGAAAAGAAATAAGAGATAATGCATCCTTTATATCAATGCATTCCAATATCCTACATCATAATTCTTATTCCTCTTTTCATTCTTTCTTTTCACTGCTTTTATTTGCTTTTCTTTAACTTTGTTTTGTTTTGTTTTGTTTTTCATTTCATTGTTGAATATATGTGATGTATAAGTAGATGAGACACTTACAAACGAGGTGATCGTTCTTCCTCTACAACTATTGTGTGTTTGAATGGTTTCAGAAAGAATCATTTTATTTCCTTTTATTTTCTTTATTATTCATTTATTTAGTGCGTTGTTCAATGAAATCTTTCTTTCTCATTCCTCTAAAATAAAGAAGAACAAGAACAAATAACGAACAATACCAAAACATATCAGCTACAGTAATAGTACAATGCATTTCATTACACGACAGTGGTAGAACATTGTTCACAATAACCATCATCGTTCATTGTCCAATGAGTAGAACAACGACGACAAAGTATACAATTACCATTGAATGGTCTTCCTGTCCTTGCTTCATGTTCAGTCACACATTCTTCACAGAAATAACGCTTTCTTGTGACCCCATGACATTTCAGACATCTTCTTGGAGGCTTATTTCCACTTGGTGCAGAGTTTGTAGCAGGCGATGCCGCTGGATCTACTGAAGACGATCGGTTAACTGTGGCATGAGTGGTATTAGGAGGGGTAGGAGTAATAGGAGGAGGAGCTTTCTTCTTCTTACTCCCACCACCAAAACCGAATATCTTGGTGATTGTAAAAGGTTTCGCTGCTTTACAGATTTTCTTTTCTTTTTGATAAACTCTTGATGGTTTATGACATCTTTGACATGAATATTTATCTTTCTTTTGATCATTGCATTGTCCACAATGATAACAATAATAATAGGATAAATCACATAAATTATGTTCTTCTAAAGTCTTTTCATAACATGTTTCACAATAATTCTTAGCAAAACTTCTTTTACCACAATAACAACAATGATAACATACACCAGTAAACCTTTCACCTGATCTAATCTCATATCTTTCTATACATAAATCACAGAAATATTTCTTGTTTGTCTGACGATTGCATTGAAGACATGATTTCAAAGCCACTGGAGTGGTAGTAGTGGTAGATGCTGGTCTTGGAGAGGTAGTTGCTGTTGAGAGTGGTCTAGCAGGAGGTGTCGTTCTGCCAAAAGCAGGAGGAGTCATGGAAGTTGAAGGTGAGGTAGCAGGAGGAGTATCTGTGCGAATGGGAGGAGGAAGAGAAGGCGAGGATGAAGACAGTCCTATCAGAAATAAAGAGTGGTAAAGAAGAAGATGGATAGAATAAAAGTCAAACTTACCAACTGTTGCGGGAGATTTTCTTTCAGAGGTAGTAGTCGCAGTTCCTTCTGACTTCAAAGGAGTTGAATCAGGTGGAGGAAGAACATCCTTCATAACACGAAGAAACTTTCGATTAGTGATAGGTTTTAACATACTTGCAACTTTGTCTTTCGTCGTTGTTGTCATTGTTAACAAACTTTCGAGATTAAGAATATCCTCTGCTTTTAATGCTCGAGTAATTTCAGGTTGGAAAATTCCTTTTTCATTTAACCATAATAATAGATCACGTTCTAATACTTTCCCTGTCTCTTTACCTGACGTGGATAAAGGTCTTTCATCTCCTACAGGGGATGAACTCTTTGCAGATGTTGTTGGAGAGGTGGTTTTCCCCTCAGTTTTAGTGTCTTGAGGTGGATCAGCGGGAGGGAGGGAGGTGACAGATGAAGTTAAGGAAGGTAAGGTTACTGATGTCACAGGAAATCCATTCAAAACCTTCCATCCTTGAATAAACTTTCTCTTTGGGATAGGTTTCAGTGGAACGGCAATCTCTTGTACAACTACAGTATCTGGAGTTGCTTTTAGTTGATCTAACGTCAAAATTGATCGCTCTAAAAGTGATGTCAGTAACTCGTCATGTGCCGTCAATTGGTGATCTTCTAACCATTGAAGAAGATCGATTTCAAACGATTTTCTTTGTTTTAAAAGAATTCCAATCTCATCTAAACCAGTGACAAATCGATCTAACACATCATTATCAGAGGTAATGTCATATAATATCTTTTCCATCTTTGCGAAGTCAGATGACCAAATATCGAAGATTTGTTGTAAAGAAAGCAATTTATTCGTTGTAAATACCTCGAATGTGCTGGAAGGAAGGTGAAAGGTTGCAATCCAGCTCTTAACATCATGAAAGCTTTGCTTCGCTAAAGGGGGTTCCGATGGAGTCACGGATGGTTCTGCAATATCTTCTTCTAATATCGCGATAATACTCTTTGAGGATTCATTATTATCTGCTTCCGAGGCAATGGATGACGATGAACTAGATCTTGTCATAACAGAGAAGGAATCACTACTATTATTGCGAATAATCACCGATGATATCCTGACATCCTTTGATAACTCTTCTTTGCTTGTAATTCCTTTGAATGAACCTGTTTGTGATGATTTCAAAGATCTTTCATCAAAATAACTAATGTCATCACCTCCACCATTCTCTTCTAGAAAATCTAATACTTGTTGAATAATCATTAAACATTCAACAGATGTCGGACGGACAGCAGGATCAGGATCCCAAGCTTTTTCTAGCATAGTAATGAGATCCGGAGGAATGGCAGGCTTATTTCTGAGAGGACTGACATCAGGTCTTGCACCAGAGATAATATCCTCAAGTAAGCCTTTCCGATCTCCATGTGTTCTAAATGGGGTACGATCCATCAATAATTCCCAACAAATCATACTAAAAGCATAAATATCTGCAGCCATTGAGAGAGTTGAAGAATATTCGACTAAGGTCAGATCACTGTTGGAAAGAAAGATCAATAAAATCTCTGATGAGAACAATACAATAGAGGTTAGCGATCAGAGTTAGAGCAATTGAATTTAAATGTTTCTCTTACCTGGTGCAACACAATAGAAAGGGAAACTAATTTTCTGGAGGATGTTGAACGATTTTTTCGTCAATAAAGATGATGCAACAGCTGTATCGAGCTTCTTCGCCTGAGTTATAGTCGTCGAATAATGAAAGTTCGTAAGTCTCACAGCAGGAGGATGATGACCATTAATTGTAATGACTCCTCCATGAAGATCACCATGGATATAGCGAATAGCATGAAGCTCAGCAAGACTTTGTATAATCTGATAGATCATATGAACCTTATCAGAAAGAGACAATGAAACAGAACGAGACGCAGTGACAGTATATTCGGAGAATGGAAAACTTTTCTTTGGCAAAGATTTGGTCACAAACGCGAAACATTCTTCTTTCTCACCAGCGTAGAAGACTTTTTGCAATTTATCAGGTAAAACTTCCTCAATCACTCCATAGAAGTGTGAAACATTAGAAATCTCTTGTTTGTGGAAGAAGGCAAACTTTTCTGCTTCAAGGAGGAGAGCATATCTTTCAATATCGTAATCGTAATTTGAAACCTGTGAAGGGTTAATGAAGGTAATAAATACATCTTTTACCAGATTTGTTGCAGTTTTCCACTTCCCTTTCACAGTAATCGAAGTAGAAGTTCTGTTCACGAGTAATTCGTTGAGCTCTTCACCCTCGAGCATGATATTCTTCCAAGAAAGTTTCGTTAAAGAATGATTTTTGTAAAATCTTTTGGGCATTTCTCCGCTATTTCCTTCAACCTTGCCAGCGTTCTTTCCAGAAATCACTTTTCCTTCACCTTCCTCAGAGTCACTGTCCATGATTTTGTTCCATTTGCTATAATCAACCATCTTTCATCCAAATTAAGAGACAATAAGGATCAAATAAGGAGAGACTCAAAATCAATTGAGTCGACTCAAATAAGGAGATCAATTGAGTCGACTCTTTCATGCGACCCCTCCTTAAACCGAAAAGCGCTTTTCTTCCCTAATAATCCAACGCTTCGATTAGCAATGTTGAGGTGAATGAAGTGAAGTCAAGTATCTTTGTGTATTTTCACGTCATCGCCTGGTTTCCTCACAAAGCAACGATCCAAAAAATAAAGAGAGATTTAAAGAAAGAATCTTTATAATATCCACACAGACAAACACAATTTAATTGCACTTTACTTGGTATCATTTTATTGAAAGATACCGAAAGATAAAAGATGTTATCTTTATTCATTTTTTGTTGTAGCATCCTTTGCATAATGGGTTTTGAAGGTAAAAAATTATTTTTGAATTCTTGTAATGAAATTTATTTCAAATTCACTGTAGATCCCATTGTCAGTTCTCAAGAGATTTCAATTAATATCGAGGGAAGGAAAGTATCAGTCGCATACTTACAAAATTTAGAAGCGCGTCTTCACGAATTAGAAAAGCGTGAATCAAATCGAGAACAATTACTCCAAGTACAGTCGCAGGATGTCAAGCTCGAATCAAAACGGGTTGACGAAAATCGCAATTTACAGTCTGAAAATTTCAATAACGGAGATACTGCATGGATGCTGACCGCCTGCGGGCTTGTCTTGTTTATGACTATTCCTGGTCTTGCCCTATTTTATGGCGGAATGTCACACACCGATTCGAACTTGGAAGTTGTGCTCCACTGCTTCGTCATCACTGCTTTAATTACCTTTTTATGGTTGTGCTTTGGATATTCCTTGTCCTTAGCCCCCGTGTATAGCGATGGTACTGCTTTTAGACTATTCGGAGATGCGAGTCGATTTTGGATGTCAGGCCTCGGTCTTAACACTGTTCACCAAAATGCTCCAACGATTCCTGAGTCAGTGTATTGTATCTATCAGCTTACTTTTGCTGTAATCACCCCTGCTTTAATTACAGGAGCTTTTGCTGAAAGAATGAAATTTCGGAGTTTATTTGTATTTATCACTCTCTGGCATTTACTTGTTTACTGTCCTATCGCCCATTCCCTATGGCACCCATCTGGGTTCCTCTATCATTATGGAGCCTTGGATTATGCTGGAGGATGTGTTGTCCATATAAGCTCCGGCTTCTCTGCTTTAGTTATTGCTTGGTTTATTGGAAAGCGTGATAGAGGCATCGATAGTGAGGGGAGACAGAACCGTATTTTTACCTTGGCTGGTGCATCGATGCTTTGGTTCGGCTGGTTTGGATTCAATGCTGGGTCTGCTTTAGGGGCTAGTCCTCGCGCAGGTATGGCTTTACTTGCCACTCAGATCGCTACTGGAGTTGCAGTTCTCTCCTGGATGTCAACTGAGTTCATCTTTGCAAAAAACCATCAAATAACTGTGATCGGAACTGCTTGCGGAGCCCTCGCTGGATTAGTCGCAGTAACTCCAGCCTCTGGTTTTGTTGATCAAACTGGGGCTTTCTTTATTGGTTTATTAGCTGGACCATTGTGCTATGGTGGATGCCAACTTAAATATCGGATGCAGATTGATGATGCGTTAGATGTCTTCGGAGTCCATGGTGTCGCAGGTAAGCAACAATATTCCCCTTGACCATTATTGAAACGTTATGATCGATCTTTCTTATAGGCGTTCTGGGATGCATCATGACTGGATTCTTTGCTACAGATTCTGTGGATACGAAAGCAAATGGTGTATTTTATGCAGATACTTTTCATGGAGGCAGACAACTGGGTATACAGTTGTATGCAATTACCTTTTCTGTCTTTTGGTCCCTCGCTTTCACCGCACTGATCTGCTGTCTGTTGCATTATACGATTGGACTTCGAGACAACAAGCGAAAGATGTGGAAGGAAGTCGACTTTCAACCTGATTTCATCATTCCGATAGATAATCAGCTAGCTGGAGAGCCTGCACCTAATGCAGATCAGGTCGTCGATGTCGAGGTTGAGCTCCAAAATTTGGAGAGATAGTCATCCAATCTCTCTTCTGATATTGCCAACATCAGAGTCATCTTCTATGTATAGATCGTGGTTTGCTTTATTTAATTTTATTTTATTCTTATTTGAAAGTATTCAAATTTGATAATTATTGATGTTTCTTTTGTTGCCAACTGCTTTTTCACATCTTCTGTTGTCCATGACCATCCTTACATTCGTTCCCTGCATTGGTAACACAATTTTGAACCTAACTGAAAATACTTATTAGAAGAAACCGGGAAAAGTCGGTGAATTTTGTAAAGCTCCATCTTGGTAATATCATCATTAGAGCGAAGGTTGATGATCCTTGCAATGAAATCTTTTTAATGGTTTCTTGTAATTGATTGTCCTGTAAGTTATGGACGAGATCACTGACAACAGCTTGTTGGATTGCATGGATCTTTCAAAGATTCTGTAAAGTTACGGTTATAAAAACACGCGTAGTTTCTAAATATACCCGTGATTTTCAATGGATCTTTGATTAAGGGGAGATTCAGAGAATTGAGAGAGAATTGAGAAAGAATTAAGATATTAAGAGAGAAATCACCAATATTCAGAGAGAGGAAATCATGTTTACTCTACATCTTTTAGTTTTTTAATCACACAAAAGTGAACCCATCCATTGCTTCAACAAAAGACAATGGCTCACTTTTTCAAAAAAGGAAAACCAAAGAAAACTACCAACTCGTTCTCCCAACAGGTGTTTGCTGCGAATGAGGCTAATCAAATTGTCATTGTGAAAGAGGCTTTAGAGACGATTGAATATCATTTCAAGGATATCGTGACCTTCATAGGAGCTCCCGGCGCTCGAAAGTCCACTCTAGGCTCAGCAGTGTACTCTTTGATGAGAGATGAGGTAAGGGATATCTTGTACTTGCTCTAAATACTACTGTATTTCTCACCTCTATCTCTGTTTGGCTTGGAATAGATCGCGGAGTTGTTTGAGAGAAGTGACAGTGCCTTCTCCTTCACAGAGGGTATTTGGTGTGTGAATCGAAAGGAGAAGCAGTTGAAAGCAGGTTGTGACTCGTTCGATGTGCTGGATGTGCAGGGAGTGGATCATAAGAACATTTCTCATTACTTCGCGATGATCGCTTTTATCTTGAGCAAGGTGATGGTGGTGTGTAGTGCAGATGCTCGGTTAGACCTGACGATCTTTCCAGTGTTGAACACGATCGCGACAGCGATGAGCTTATTACAAGAGAAAGGAGTAGCATTCAGCATTCCAGTGATCTATCTGCCTTGCAAGGTTGGAGGTTGGAAGGTGGATGAGGATACAATGATAGGAGAGAGCGAGATTCCCCATGCAGTGAAAGAGTTGTTTCCAGTGTTAGGAGAAGCGGATATTCGTGTGTATGTTCAGTTTCCTGATGTAGGTAGAGAACAGAACCCTTTACTGAATGAGGGTTTCATGAATGCAGTGAGATGTCAGATCGAGGAGTGGAAGATGATCAGATCGATGACTCCGATCGTAGAGCGAGTAGAGTATGCGAAGATCATCATCAGAGCGATCAATGCGAATTCTCCTCAGATGGTGTATGAAGCGAATCGAGAGTTCTTTGGGAAGAAGTTGAAAGATCTGTATGCTTCTCTTCATGCACAGATGCAAGAGCAGATGAGAAATGACCATCGAGGTCGTGAAGTGACGTCATCTTTGATGAAGTATGAAGACTTCTTGTTGTATAAGGAGAAGAGCTTTGAGGAAGAGTTCGAGAGAGTATCAAAGCAATGGGCTTATTATCAGGCGGGGTTTGATTCGATGTTGCGAGAATATAACTGTGTGATCAAAGTAGGCGATCTTGTTAAAGATATCTTTGAGTTTCAAATAGGTTTATTTCATAGAGATATTCGTATTAATGAGATGAATAAACATAAGTTGTCTGTTCTTTCATAGATTACGAATATTTAATTTAAATACTATTACAATATGTTCAGTACAGTACCTAACTTATGATGGTAGTCATTTTTTCATTAGTTCCAATAAATACCACCCATATAAAACCCAGATTTCTTCTTAGTAGTCGAGAATATGTATTCTTATTTTAGATAGCTGTTTTATGCTGTATTTCAGAGAGCTCTTAAAAGAAACTGGTTTGTGAAACAATAGGTTGTCTTAAATTTACTGATGTGAGTAGCCTAGCGACTGTTCTGAACGTGACAGTGAAGAACTGTGATGGAATAGAAGATAGGTAAATGAGATTTATGATTGATGAAGCGTTGTAATAATCGTGTTCACTTCAAAGATTTTTTATTTGACAGTATTTCGCGATATACTTTAATCCGATTTAGAACATGAATATCTTCATTAAAACAAGGCACTCTAATCGTCAAAAAGAATCGAAATGAAGGAGAAATTCTTTGATTATACAAATTATTCTATTTAACATGGAAGTAAGTGTCGACAATGACTACAAAAATAATTTTCCTCCAAAGTAATCTTTACTATTAATTAGGAATATCAATCAAATAACAGTTTAACTTTGTCTCACAGGTGGCACAAACAACATAACTAAACTGAATTAGCTTTTCACAACAATCACAGATCGCTGTCTTTGAAGGACCATCTACCCAAAATAGATGCGATCCAGAGCAAGATTTATGACATACTCCTGACGTATGCTCTTGTCGACAACTGCTACTGGGACAAGTATGATTACCACCTGTACTACAACGACTCTTCCATTTACTACCATTCACTTGACGATTCCATTGAGCATATTTATCATTCGCAAGAGTTTCCCAACGATATTTATAATCATATTCAATATCATCACGTATACATGGATCAGCATTACGCTTTAATTCATTCTCTTTGTTCGTAATCTTACGAGAAGTCGAATAAGGCATTTCAGGAACTTCTAAAGGAACGGGGAACTCTAAATCACGTATTGCAGAAGTCATTTCACCTTCAACAAATGTTTTTAATTGTTCATTGAGTAAAGGTAATTGTTCCCGACGACATTTATTAATAAAGTTATTTAATGCAATCTGATGAAGATCTTTCACAATATCAACCACATTTAAAATAGTATCATAACTATTAATAATACTATCATAAGAACTATGATAATAAGCAGATGATTTAACAGCATTCTTAAAATCATTAGAAAAATCTTTACGTTGATTAGTTCCAACAAATTGTTGGATTGTTGTTAAAGACGAAGTAATGGTCTTATTAGAATATTGATCACGTATTTGTTTATAGTGAAGATTCTTATAATGGTTATACAATCTTTCAATCTCTTTTTTCTCTGAAGTCATCTTTTGGTTCCATGTATTTTGTAATTGTAATGTTAAAGTATTCCATTTTAATCGATAATTATAATTGACTGTGCTACGAAAGGCAATATCAACCTTACCTTGCAATTCATTCTTTTTATTCTCCATATTGGTAATGACGTCGTTAGGTATGGTTAATGATCCTTGGAATGGAATCTTTTTAACAGTTTCTTGTAATTGATTGTCACAATAGACTTGTAAGTTTTGGACAAGACCACTAACACCAGCTTGTTGTGTGGCATGATATTCTTTCATTTTCGCTGTATAAAGATCTTTCATGGTATTGCTAACATCAATTACACAATTGAAAGAAGAAACCTTCCCAACCATACTCAGATGATAACCCGGAATACGTTTACATGACTCTTGAAAGGCTGTTGAGAAGTTCTTTGTTGGATAACGACGAAACTGTTCATATGTCATCGTAGAAGAGGTTATCTTCACTGCATCATGTTCATTTTGAATTAATTGAAGGTTTTCATGCTTCAAACGATCATAACAAGCTTGAAAATGATGGCAGATGTTATCCCATTCAGCTTTCTTGTCTTTCGCTAAGACTGACCATTTAAGTGAAGGATCGTAGCGAATGTTGGCTGAAACAGAAGGATCGCACTGGTGCTTAAGCTCTTCAGTTTTGTGCTCAATTAAGGTAAAAACATGACGGGGAAGGTCTAATGGACTTTGAAAGGGTAACTTATGAATTTCTTGAGTCATAAATTCTTCAGCGAATAAGCGTAACACTTCATTTAGTTGTCCAACAATTCGTTTCTGATGAGCGCCAAAGTCCGCTAAAGAAGAATTAAAAATATCTTTGACAAGATCGCCTACTTTGATCACACAGTTACATTCTCGCAACATCGAATCAAAACCCGCCTGATAATAAGCCCATTGCTTTGATACTCTCTCGAACTCTTCCACAAAGCTCTTCTCCTTATACAACAAGAAGTCTTCATACTTCATCAACGATGACGTCACTTCACGACCTCGATGGTCATTTCTCATCTGCTCTTGCATCTGTGCATGAAGAGAAGCATACAGATCTTTCAACTTCTTCCCAAAGAACTCTCGATTCGCTTCATACACCATCTGAGGAGAATTCGCATTGATCGCTCTGATGATGATCTTCGCATACTCTACTCGTTCTACGATCGGAGTCATCGATCTGATCACCTTCCACTCCTCCATCTGACATCTCACTGCATTCATGAAACCCTCATTCAGTAAAGGGTTCTGTTCTTTACCTACATCAGGAAACTGAACATACACACGAATATCCGCCTCTCCTAACACTGGAAACAGCTCTTTCACTGCATGGGGAATCTCGCTCTCTCCTATCATTGTATCCTCATCCACCTTCCACCCTCCAACCTTGCAAGGCAGATAGATCACTGGAATGCTGAATGCTACTCCTTTCTCTTGTAATAAGCTCATCGCTGTCGCGATCGTGTTCAACACTGGAAAGATCGTCAGGTCTAACCGAGCATCTGCACTACACACCACCATCACCTTGCTCAAGATAAAAGCGATCATCGCGAAGTAATGAGAAATGTTCTTATGATCCACTCCCTGCACATCCAGCACATCGAACGAGTCACAACCTGCTTTCAACTGCTTCTCCTTTCGATTCACACACCAAATACCCTCTGTGAAGGAGAAGGCACTGTCACTTCTCTCAAACAACTCCGCGATCTATTCCAAGCCAAACAGAGATAGAGGTGAGAAATACAGTAGTATTTAGAGCAAGTACAAGATATCCCTTACCTCATCTCTCATCAAAGAGTACACTGCTGAGCCTAGAGTGGACTTTCGAGCGCCGGGAGCTCCTATGAAGGTCACGATATCCTTGAAATGATATTCAATCGTCTCTAAAGCCTCTTTCACAATGACAATTTGACCAGCCTCATTCGCAGCAAACACTTGTTGAGAGGAAGAGGTGGTAGTCTTCTTTGGTTTTCCTTTTTTGAAAAAGTGAGCCATTGTCTTTTGTTGAAGTAATGGATGGGTTCGCTTTTGTGTGATTAAAAAATGAAAGATGTAGAGTAAACATGATTTCCTCTCTCTGAATATTGGTGATTTCTCTCTTAATATCTTAATTCTATCTCAATTCTCTCTCAATTCTCTGAATCTCCCTAATCCAAAGATCAATTTAAAAAAACTGTAACTTAACGGTATCTTTAGAAACTACGGCGGAAAATTTATCCCGTAAATTTACGAAATCGTGTGTGTAATTTCGAAACTTCGAAAATCCGAATTTCCTGAATTTGTCAATTCCTTTTTCTTAAATTGACATCACAACAAAAATATGGCTACCAATCTGAACTCTCATACTTTGAACACGTCAACGGCTTCAATGCCATGGTAGCATCGACAATACAACTATTAGAATTATCACAGCAGTTGACATCACTTTTAGCTATTAGAACTCTCTCCTCTTTTTCTTGCAACATCAAACTCAAAGGCTTAGCAATGCCAACCTTCAAACAATAATTCGGATCAGCGAGAAGCATTCTTCCCATTTGAACTGCAGCAAAGCCATAGCCTTTCTTTAACACTGTTAATTCATCAGATCTTCCAGTGGCGCGTAGTATTGTGACTTCGTCATGTAACCCTCCTATCAAGCAGACTTTATTCAGCGGAATACCAGCACCTAGACAGACAGATAATACTCTCTCCAAGAAGAATGCTTCACGGTAAGGTTCTTCAGGGATTAACCAGGGACCAAGCATTCTCACTACTAAACTCTTAAGCCAGTTACTCTGAGCATTTGCCATCTCTGAAATCGGTGCCCGACCTCGAAGCATATGCAAACCATTCACCATCACATGACCACCAGAGGGAACTAGAAGATCAGCACCTGCATCAACAAATGCTCTGGCAAACAATCTTGCATCACTTAGAGGCAGATCATCTTCTGTCAGTTCTGATACATTAAACTTCACCAACACCGCCATCGGCCTTACAGAAGTTCTTGGAGGAAGATACTGTCGATCAATCCCTCTAGCAACTGCTATCACTCGTTTTAATACTCGTAAAGGAAATGCTAATCTTGCTTCTGGATTATTAGCATATTTAGAATTAGTTCGACGTGATAAGAATTGAGATAATAAATAACCATGACCTAAATGAATTTCAATGGCATCAAATCCAGCAATCTGACAAACCACTACCGCTTTAGCAAAATCATCTTCAATTCTTTGTAATTGTTTTTGATTGAATTCTAATGAAGTGGAATATTGTAGAGTTAGTGGATTAAAGATCTTTGAAGGTCCGAAGGCTCTTGAACGACGATTTCTTTCTTTTGCTTGTAAATTTGTTGATGGATCATGAAAAGCTCCCGCATGAGTAAGCTGTATACAAGCTGCACTACCTTCTTGATGAGCAGCTTCAGTAAGACGTGCAAGCATCTTTATCGTTCTTTCAAAGATATCTTGTAAATGCGATGATTTACTGTCATTACTCAAGCAGATTTGAGTCGGAAAGGAACGACCATCAAAAGAAACACTTGCATAAGCAACGACAGTCATTCCCGCTCCTCCAGCGACAGAGGCACGGTGAAAGTTAAGTAATTGTTCCGTTGGAACTCCATCTTGGGCATTACACATGCTTTCAAACGTAGCAGCTTTAATTACTCGATTTCTAACAGAGATCGGACCTAACTGCCATCTCTCCGCGATGGGATGATTACTAATGAGGTCATACTTCTCAGATCGAGATAACTTATTAAACTCTTCCTTAAACCGTGCTAATTGAGAGGTATCTGGTGCAAAACATCCATCATAAAGCCACTCGTCAAATCCTTGATTCACATTTTGTCCGACAAGTTGCTTTAAAGCTGTTTTCTTTGCACTATTAAATAATAGTTGGCCATGACTAACAAAGGAATTAATATAATTTTCATTGCCAACTAAATCTTTATACGTATAAGCAAGATTGTTAGCAGTAATTAATCGAAAGAAATTATAAGGTAATCGATATCTCGTCCAATAATCTAATTGTTGAACACAGAAGATGATCAAGGTCGAAAAGAAATGAGGAATTTTCATTAATGAAGGTATATTTGTATTAAACTCTTTCGCATATCGCCCATTCCCGCTTGTAACAACAATCTCTCGATGAAGTTCATTTAAGGTCAGATATTGTTCACCGACATTGAATATCTTCCCATTAATAACATCATTGTTTTCATCATCTTTTAAAGCAATCAAAGCGAGTAAAATATATTTTGCTAAAGTTTTCACATGTATTGCAACAACCTTACAATCTGGATCACCAATAAATGGCTGTGGAATAACGGTTGACTTCCATTGAAGCATAATATCAGTGGCGAGGGGGTCGCCCTTCCCCCAGACTGTATGAGGTTTAATGACAGCAACTTTCATTTGTTTTCTCTCTGTCTTTTGTAAAAACCCTCGAATTTTTTCTTCAGTTAAGCGTTTTGTTTGAGCATAAGTGGAGAGTGAAAGAGAAGTGAGGAGTGACGTGCCTAGAAGTTTGAAATACCATGGCACCGGAACACGTGGATCGCGTTCATTACAAGCACTAGCAGAGGACATATGAATAAAATGGCGAACTCCACTCTCATTGGACAAATAAAGAAGGGTCTCCATAACATCTACATTGATCAGTTGAAGTCTTTTTCTGACTTGGTCATTTTCTCTGGTATCAACAATAGCAGCCGTGTGAATGACACAGTCAACCTCTTTCAATAAATTACATAACGCCTTACAAGACAATGAATTTTGATCTAAAATTTCAATAAGATTTAATTGAATTGGAATAATCCGTACAGAAAAATCAATAAAAGTTGTAAAAGATTCTCCAAAATTCACATCAATTGCATAAATTTCTGAATAAGATTGTAAAATTAATGAAAAAAGTCGATCATTGGTATTTAATAACTCTAATAAAATATTTTTAGCAACAAAACCATTGCCTCCAGTGATTAATAGCTTTGATCTCTTCGAAGATATCATCATACTATACTGCAATTGTTTGAACGTAATTTACGCAATCCAGAAAATTTGGGTAATTTTACGGTCGTTTCAAAATTTGTCGTTAAATGTAAACAAAGCAAAAGTAAAAAAGAATGAATCTTCTAAGAATCCTATACAAAGCGTCTAATAAGAGAAGTTATCATTCGAATAGCGGACAGAATGTGCGACCAGACAAAATGTGCGTGCTCACTCACCCTGATGCCCTTGTGAGTATTAAGGAATTGCTTAACAAGGTTTCTTTTTACAACATTACGCTGCTTTGTTATGCTGATCATTTCCTACCTTCTTTTCAACTTCATCAGACATCAATAGACACCTAATTGATCGTTAGCTCGAGGAGTTTGGGGTTAATATGAGTATGGTTAGGGTTGTAGGGTGCCATAAAAGATCGAATGCTCATTACTTTGAACATTTGCCAGTTGAACTTTGGCATATTATACTTTCTTATGAAGTACAAAATTTCACTCATCTGCTGACTATTAGTACTTTATCCAAGAAATGGAGAAATGTCGTTGCTGAATCATCACTCTGGTTTTCTTGTGATCTTACCCTTCACATGAGACCCTGTCATGGAGGTCTAATAACCTTCACAACAAGAGGAAGAGAGAAAAGTAAAATACCAATCTTTTCAAGAATTGATACCTTTGATCGTTGTCGTACTATCACCATTCAACGATTAGAAGCTTTACCGACATCCGATGCAAACCAAATACACGCGAATCATACGAATCCGATCTCTTCAACGTCTGTGAGTCAAGCAAGCTCCACTCATTACACCAGAGCAAATATTGAAGAGATCTCACAATTAAAGGACTATCTTGTCGCACAAAAGTTTCGTTTTTATCGTTTATGGGAAATTAATCATTACTTCTATCTTCATACTGACAAAACTCTCAAATTTATTGAAAGAATAGAAAATAACATCACACATTATTGGAAGAACATTTATATCGCCATTACCTCGTTATTACTACTTGGAAGCTTTCTCTTCCCTCATTCTTTACAAATGATCATCATTTTAATATATGGTTATTATCTATTATTTTATTCATGTAAAGAATTATGTAGAATAGCTAAAAATCATTTGTATTGGTTTGGTTCTTTCTTTCATGTTTTTTATCATTTATTTCTTCTTTCTCTATTAGGTAGATACTTTATACCATTATTTTATAAACCAATATTAATTTTCCTACAACATCATCTCCATCTCTTACTCTCATCATCGATCTTCTCAAAGCCTGCTGTCACTGGTTTATTAACACTATTCGTCAAAGCACCTACTATCACGCAGTTTGTTCCTCAATGGTCCACTTTATGCTTTGCAATTGCAGCATATTATCATAACTTTAGCATATTACACATGTCTATTGTGTTTTTAATTAATTCATCGATGTTTCGATCGATTTTCCTCATTCCATTTATCATACAAAAGATATTGAATGCATATCTAATTTATCCATTCACTATCTATATTAATCAAGAATTTGATGATCATAGTGAATCATCAAGTCATTTTTATTCTTCTCTTTACTCTCCCACATTCAATTCAAGTGTTATAATGAATGATGCGACTCCTTCTTCTGCTTCATCCACGGCTTTGTTATCTCATGCTTCCTTTGCTAATCATTCTTCCAATATACTCATCTTTCATGATATTGTATTAAGATTTGTCTTACCAATTATTCATTGGTATAAAATGTTTCAAATCTTTCAAATATTAACAATATTCTATGCTTCTTATACCAAGTTTCGTATAGCACCATGGGAGATATTAAAACGTCCTACCTATGTGATAAGCATTCTTTGGACATGGATGAAATCGCTATTTGATCAAAGAACGTCATTACATCTTGGGGGATTATTACTTCTAACTATAATGATATTAACCTATACCGCTGGAAGTGTCTTGAGTAATGACAGTGGTGAGATGGCAGTACCAGTATTTAATATTACGAAGAAGATTGTTTTTGTGTTTTTAATTGTAGAATTATTACAAATGATGACATTAGAAGGGATTCATCATATAGTAAAAGAAAGAATTTATGAGAAAATTCGAACAGAAGTCATTTTAACAGAAGAAGCAGAAGGAGAAACTGAAGAAGAAGACCATGATCATGATGAAGGTGAGGGTGAAGAAGAAGAGGGAGAAGATCAAGTAAATGAAGTTTATAGAAGACATGATATTGCTGAAATTGATAGAAGACTTGGAAGGTATGATGTTAATTGGATGAATGTTGTATTATTTGGTGGTTTGATGTAAAGCTGTAGTTTTTTGTGTGTTGTAGATTGCTTTTTCGTATTTTGTTTCTATAAACTAACTTGACGTGTTGTAGTGGTCTTGGTTGTGATGGAAACCATCGTCTTGTCCTTCTAGCTTAAATGAAAAATTCAGTTGGCCTGAGGTTAAGGTTAACAAAAGCAATACAACAACAAAGAAAACAAACATATGAACTTGAAGCTTTAATACAACATCGAACAAAAAAAAAACAATTGAAGAGATTCTGGCTCATGATGATTTCATCTCTTCCAATAGTTTTAATATTTCCTCTTTCTTTTCTGTCAACTCTATTAGTGCTTCTAATAGGTCTGCTGATTGCAATAACTTCTCTTCCAATTCCTTCTCCATCTCTTCCATTCTTCTCACGACTCGAATCAGTTCATTCTCATACTCTGTCCTGCTTTTGTAAGGATTCAACCGATCCTTTAACTCCTTCTGAAGTTCTTTTGCCTTTCCGAATTCTTTCCTCTTTGCTAATTCTTGAAACTCAAAGAATTTCAGAATATAGATATGATTTGAGATCATCTCATTCACCACCTCCATTGTTATTGGAACTGAAAGAGATGGAACAGACTGCTCTTCATTCTTTACTGTCACCTCCTTCACAGATGACTCCTTACCTGGTACAACAGCAGTGGCTTCAGTTATAGGTGTCTTCGGGGAAGCTGCTACTTTACTCGGTTGTATTCTAGGAGTTTGAGCTTGCTGCTGTTGATTGTAGTAGTAATAGTCATTACGCTCTTGAAGTCTGGTCTGATACATACTAGGAGCGTTATCATACATTTGTTGCAATGTCTGAACTATTTTATCACAATATCTTCGAGAAAACGAAGGCATTGACATCGGAAAGTCTTGCGAAGCTAAGGAGTTATTCATATAGTAGAAGCCCTGGAATAATAACAGTTTCTTCACGATTTCTAATGTTGTCATTGCCTCTATCGACAGATGCAACTCCTCATTCAACTGAGTTCTTAACATTTGCTTTGCAATCTCTATTGTCTTCGTTGGCACTCTCGCTTGTGATACCAATACATCTAATACCTTCACATTCGACAAGGTCTCGATCTCCATCTGGTTTTCTTGCTTCGTTCCCTCGATTTCAACCTTCTGCCAAATATTGATCGTATGTGGATCATCTAACCCTAATACTCCCATCACCTCTTTCGTGGTGACCTCATAGCGGTAACTTCCAAAGATAATCGGTAAAATCCTTTGATGCTGATCCCTTCCCTTCTCTCCATGATGGCGCGCTTGCAGGTGTAGCACAAGAATCCATTCTAACAATAGATTATCCTCTTTCTCTTCTTGTGTGTTCTGAATCAACTTTGTCAGTGCTTCCGTCGTCACAATTGGGATAATCACACGAGATCGATACAACGACTGCACAAAGTTTTCTCGAAAATTCTCTCCAAACTGCAACCTTTGATGATCTAAAAATACACTAATTGGGTTATATAAACTCTTTCTATCACCTCCTTCAACCCTGTCGCTACTACTCCCACCCACAAGATTGTAGGAGTGGAATTGAGCAAATAAATGATTCACAAACAATGAATCTTGAACATTCCAACGATAGGAGATGAAAATATCATAATTACTCAATGGTAATGATTGTTTATATCGATATAACCAACGATTATATTCTTGTCGTAAATTTTGGAATGATATTCGATCATGTATTGTAATCTGTAAATCTCGATTTTGTTCGATATAACTCTCAATGGAGGCTAATTTAACGAAAGCAGGGGTTGTTGATGAAGGAGAAGACTTTGGGAGGACAACCATCTTCTTTAACGAGTGATAAGCTTCTTGACAGATCTTATCTACCGTCTCCATTACAAAGATATACACAGGAATTGGATTCGCATGAAAGACTTGAATCTCAATCATATTTTGAGCGAGATGACAAATTAGTGCAAATGAATACTCCCGATAGTTCAAGACAGCCGAACTCCGACTCAAATGTGACAGCAGACCTAATGCAGACGGCTCTGAACTTTGGTTTGTTGTATGGCTCTCTGTCATGCAGGATTGAATCACTTTGCACAGTAATCTCTCAAAGAAACCGTTGGGTAAGAAACCATTAGCTTGAATCTCTTCAAGATTTAACAAGGCTTTCATACCCTCCTCTAAGAAGTTATAATGATAAAAGACAAGAAAAAATATTGGAAAACCATGACTCGTCGGAGCTTCGGTTAATCCATTGTTAGTTCCCTTAGACGGAGCTTCCACCTTCAAGCAACTCGTCACCTGTCCAGTGCGATCATAAGCTGGTAACAACGCTGGAACTAAATACGACCTCGTTTGCTCTGTTTTACCTCGAGGCATCGTCTCTGAAACATTTAATAGTAATCCATACTTCTCCATTAACGTCACAATTTCATTGCGATGAGGAAAGTCCTGTAAGAGAGTCAATAGTAATGGTTCCGATAATAAGCCATAGCTAATCATCCTCTTCCAATCTTCAAAGTAGCGCTTTCGACAAATCTCATGAATTGGCAATAAATGCCACGTTACATCCCCTACACTTCCTTCTTCTTCTGACGAGGAATGCTTACAGATAATGATTGTTGCAGGTGTTACAAAGTATTTTACAGGATCAAAGATCACATGCTTGCGTAGTGAACTCTCTTCATGCCACATTGCTATTCCCATCTGATGGAGAAAATGTAGAAAGTAAGGAATTGATTTCTCAGAGACTCTGCACTTTTTCGTAATTTCTTCTACCTCATTATACATAAAAGAACTCTTTCCTTGTGCTTTCATCATATCTAATGCTTGCAACCAGATCAATGGCACATCTTGATTGACATAATAGGACTCCGACATCGCCTTCTCGATCCCTTTCATTAGTTGTCCGATGACTGAATCCTTCATGCCTAAAGTGTTATCAATTGGAAAGAAACAGAAATTCGTGTTTCCTTTGCTTCCTACTCCATGTTGATTTGTTATCACAAAGGGCCAGACTGAATGGTTTTGGAAGTGTGTTGCCAACAGCTTCGAGATCTCTTCATGTTCTCTTGGATTGGATACCTCATCTTTCCTTGTTCCAACGAGAAAAACCGGTGCAATCTCCTTTCTTTGAGAATCATAAGCATGAACTGCGATAGAGTTTAACCAAAACCTCAGATAATGTAAACATTCTTCTCTTTCCTTCTCTAAGCTCGAAGAGCAGAGCTGCTTCATATTAAACACAGCTAAATAAATCCCATAATTTGTGAGAAAGAAAGGATGAATGACATTAAAGATATTCTGTCCACCATAGTCGAAGATGGACACAATATACTTTGATTCGAAGAGGGATACATCCTCTGCCAGACAATTGATTACTTCTTCTTGGTCAATGAAATCAGACGACACTGCTTTCGACCGATCTTTTTTATCGTAAGTAGAAAATGCAGGCACTACAGCTTGTGGATTCGTCAACAAAACAGGATCAATGATTGTGTCATCCGTTGGTGCGCCACTGCTGTGGGCTACAGGAATGGTGGACAACTCAACACGATCAGGATTATCAGCAGAAACAGTGATAATATTTTCATCTTTATTCTCCACAATTGTTGGAGATGCCATCTGAGTAATTTCTCTTCTTTTGATTTCTTTCGCGATTGCTGTGACGAGGTATTTGTTATTCGAGGTTTTATAATGACCCCACTTAGCCATGTCTTCTTCCCCTTTCACTCCTTCCTCATTTCTCAACTGCATCTGCTTTATATCACACGCAAGTTCATTAATTCCTATTGTTGACTCTAATTGAGCTGAAAAACCTTCTCCTGTTAGACTTCGGGTCAATGCTGTCTTCCCCGCACGACCAGCACCAACTATCATGATCTTACTTCGAATCCACTTTGTTGTGGTCCCATCCTTTAGGAATTGTGCGATTGGATTTATTTTCTTTTCTTCATAATCATCCTGGACTTTAATTTTACTAATATCGAAGGTCTTATCCAGCGATCGTTGCAATAATGCAGAGGCAAGATATCGCATCGCATTCTCAATATTTTTATTATCTTTGCTTGATATCTCGATGAATGCCATATTATATCGTTGCGCGTAAGCCTAGATTTAAAAGGATAGAGGTAAGATCTTGGACGGGAAGTTAGTGAGAGAGGTTCACCTGTCCTTCATGTGCCCAGACTTTACGAGCATGACGTAGATCAGCTTTTAAACCAGCTAATATCATTATACTACTAGAAGGATCTCGAAACCTTTGAATTTCTGCCAAATGGTTTGAAACTGCGAGAAAACTATCCTTATCGGTGATGTCATAACAAACAATAATTGCATGAGCACCACGAAGGTAACTGGAAGTTATGGTCCTAAAACGCTCCTGTCCAGCTGTATCCCACTATCAAACATAAACTATTGATACTAAAAGGTTTGATAGTCGAGATACTTACGATTTGTAGTTTAACTCTCATGTCATAGACTTCTATTGTACGAATTTTCTAGAATACATGGTAAGAGATGAGAGATTAGAGATCACCTTATTGTCTTACAAAATCAACACCAATCGTGGAAATATAACTTTGAATAAAGGTATCATCAGCAAACCTCATAAGAAGAGCTGATTTTCCAACGCCAGCATCTTTCACAAAAGAAATCATCAGAGTAAAGAGAAATAACCAAATTTTAGTCTGCTTACCTCCAACTAAGACGAATTTAAACAAATGATCACTGAAAAGATGAAATTATTTCAAGGAAACGAATCAAACATCAGGTGTCTTACTATGCTTCTATTCCTTCCATCTCAACAAACAAACAAACAAACAAACAAACAGACTGCAAACGTCTCAAAACAATGAAAATTGAAACGAATCGGTGACCGGTAGAATACCGACATAAAGATTTTGACACCGGTTACAAAAAAGCACATTTTCTTGTGCCACAAAAAGCACAATCTAATACCGGTAACTTCCTTCGCTTTAAAAAACAAGGATGGCAACTTTTCTATTTTCATCAAGTGAACTTGAATGATTCGTTCTAAGTTCTCCCCATACAGTCAAGTAAGAGAAGTGTCTGTAATACTGTATTGTATTCGATTCGTTACGTTTATCTACTACCTTGCAGTCCTTCTAAAGTTTGAATGGACTGGAGAGTATCTGGGTGATTCCCACCCAGTGTAATTCTCCTCTTCTCCAAACACTCTTTACAGAGGGTCTCTGCCTCTGAAAACCTCTTGAGTTCAAGATACGATAAAACTAAGCTATGCATGGAAGTTAATGTATCTTTATGATGATCACCCAAGACAACTTTCCTCTTCTCAAAACATTCTTTATACAATCGTCCCGCTTCTTCATACTTTTGAAGAGATTCATAAACTGCAGCCAGTTTATTCATCGTTGGTATAATCGTAGGATGATCATCACCAAGAACAACCTTTCTTTTCTCAAGGCAGTTCCGCAGTAATACTTCTGCTTCTTCATATTTTCCTAACTTTTGAAGTAAGGATGCCCCATTGCTCATTGCAATTAGTGTATCAGGATGATCATCACCTAATAGTGCCGACATCTTCTCAATACATTCCTTGCGTAATGGTTCAGCTTCAACATACTTTTGTTGTAAGAAATAAACAGATGCAAGGTTATCAATCGAGGTTAATGTATGTGGATGATCATCTCCTAAGAGTACTCTTCTTTTCGCAATACACTCTTCGAACAGCTGTCCTGCATCGGAATACCTCCCCATGGTCAGATATAACACAGCTAAGTTATTCATCGAAAACAATGTACTTGCATGTTCCATAGTAAATACATCTTTCTTCTTTGCAAAGCATTCTTTATATAATTCCTCGGCCTCGCTATACTTTCCTTGGAAGTAAAAAATAGAAGCTAATGCATCCATACCAGTGAGAGTATCTGGATGTTGTTCTCCTTGGATTACTTTCCTTTTTTCCAAACAAACTTGGTATAACTCTTCTGCTTCGTTATATCTTCCTTGATTACTAAATATTAATGCTAAATTACTGGATGCATGGATTGTCTCTGGATGATCGAGACCAAAGATCTCTTTTCTTTTCTCTAAACTTATTTTCTGTATCTCTTCTGCTTCCTGATAACTTCCTTGACTATTGTATAAAAGGGCAAGATTATTCATGGAAAGAAGGACATCAGGTCGATTGATACCATGTACTTCCCTCATACTCTCAACTTCCTTTGAGAAACTTGTAATAATCCAACTTCTCATTACTTCAAAGATCTTAGCATTTAACTTAATAAACCCAATTGTCTTAATGATTGCCTCGTGGATCTGGTCTTGATCTAATTGATGGTGACACACACTCTTTTTGCAATTAATTGTCGCTAACATTTCATCAACCTTTTCCACCCCTCCTGCATTAATATCTTTAATAAAGGATCTTTCACTCTCAGGACTCATAGCAACACCAAACTTACATTCAGTCTCGATAGTACAAAACAGTTCCCAAATACACCATCCTCTAGTCAGAGGAATAGGGTTTCCCCAAGGAGCTAGGACCATGACTGTATGACCAATCTCTTCCACAGCAGATTTGAAAACCTCACTCCACCAAACAAAGTCTTTGTTTTCAGTCAAATGCTGGTTATAGCTTACTATATCAAACCAAATAATAATTTCAAGATTATCTTTAAAATAATTGGTTAAAGCTTCAACAACATCAAGAAAGCGATAAGACCAAGCATGAGAGACGAATACTTGAGATTTCCCAACAGCTGAAACATCATATGCAGATTGAAGGTTGCAAAAGGAGCATGAATAATTTTTAGTAAGTGGTATAATGTATTGATCACGAACTTCTGCTGTTGTTAAGTTTTGTAAATTATTTTTAAATCTTTCTGTTAGTAATATTATATAAGATAATTTCAATCCTGCTGTCGAGAAATCTTTTCCTTCATTCAAATCATGAGGAATAACATCTCTAACAATCTCTTCGCTGAAAACATTCCCCATTCTTTGTCTTATTTGATGAAAGATCTCTTAATTAGCACTCGAACTTCAAGAGAGAGAGACTATCAAATTCATGCACTTGGGGCACGACATCGGGCACTTTGTGCTTTTTCACGTTGCACGATGGGGAGCGTCAAGTTCATTCATATCATTAATTAATAAGAAATATGAATGCAATTTTGAAACAACTATAAACTATGACCCTACAAGCTACAACGAAGGTTACAGAGGTTTTAATAAACAATACTTAGTTAACCTCTCAACAAAAACAAAAATATACGAAGGAATAACAATAATCTGACCAATGATCTTTTCCGAAGATCTATTATTTTTAGTTATTCTTACCAAGATAAATACCAGTTACATTATAACCAGGCCAAGCAGCAGCTGCTCCATAGACAAAGCGATCACCTGTCTGAGTATTCACAACATTGACCAAATCACGCCACCAAGTTGAAGCAGAACCAATATACTGAAATGATTGACCATAATCAGTTGATTCATAAATACGGGAGTTCTCGGCTACCATATATTGTCCTGTCTCATCCATAGTTGTAGTCACACCGACCTGAACTCCCCAATCAGACTTTGCAACTGCCCATGTTTTACCGTAGTCATTGGAAACGACAGGACCAGTAGAACCAGGAAAACTTAAATACTTTCCATCTGCACTACTACCCATTTTACCTAATCCACCGTTGTACAAAGTAGTGACAGTCGTCCAAGTATGACCATAATCAGTGGATCTTTGAATCGCATTATGGAAGTTACTCACAATATATTGACCAGTCGAATCCATTGCAACACCACTGGTTGTGGCAACGGTATCTAAAGAAGCAACATATCTCCAGGTTTTACCATAATCTTCTGAGATGGTGAGTTGCATATTAGTGGAGGCAAGAGCAACAATACGACCATCATAACTGGTCGACATTTGGTACAAAGTTGATACACAACTTGGACAATTGTCAACAGCAAGGTCAAACGTTTTGGTCCATTCTTTACCACCATTGCTGGAAACGTAGATTCCAGTCGCGGCGGATTTCTGGTAGGTGGTGGTATCGTAACCACTGGCTGCTGCGTAAATGTGAGTACCCGTTTTATCCATCGCAATCGCACCCCATGGGACACCGTTATCATAATGACCAGCAGGTTCTACTGAAGACCAAGTTGAACCTTCATTACGAGAAATGTAAAAAGCGCTAGTTGCAGTTGTGGTAATTGCTGCAATAATCTTTCCGCTACGATCAGTCGCAAGTTTCGACCAGGACGAATCTTTCCCATTGGAAATATCTTGCCAAGTAAATTCTGCGGACAAAAATTGTACAAGACAAGCAAAGAAGAGAAAGTTTACAGCAATCATCGTTATTTCTGATTGATTTGATTTGTTTTTTGATTTTTGTGAAAAATGTCATCATCGAAAAGCGCTTTTTCGATGTTGAAACGTTTCCCAAAAGTCAAAAATATTCCATGTGAATTCGAAACATTATATTTCTTGATTAATTCAATCTTATTCTCAAATTTTCATCATTCGTAGTAAGGAATGAACGAAATGCGCTTTCCTCTGGTTTAAGAACTTTCAAACATCATCTGTTTTAAAAGAACCGTTTACTTAAATTGTAGCAAAATTTTAAATTTTACAAAAGCTATCTTATGACATCGTGGGGGTTTTGAGTCTTATTTTCTCTGTTAGCTGGGCGTATTATAAAACATCACAATAGAAATAATAATCAATAGAAAGAACTGTCAAGTAAAAACGTCAAGATATTGGGTTTGTAATTTTTTCTACTAATCGCGCTTTAATTGCTTCAATGCAAAATTGAAAAGTTAATTCAATCAAAAGACCTGTCACAATGATACAATATCCTCCTTCTCTCTGATACAAACAAAACAAAAACACAATTACCATAAACACAAACCAAAGAATATGATTAAAAGTAATATAATCAGAGGCATAGAAAGGAAAGATCATTAAATTGTTCTGTGAGACAGAATTTCTTCTCTTTTGCTTTGTTCCCCTATGTCGCATGTTTGCAGCGTTGTGATCAATCTTTGTCTTATCTTGATAGTGGATGATAATACAAATCGACATAAATCGATTGAAAACAATACAAGGAAGATAAAAAGAAAAATAAAGAATTAATGGGAAAGAAAATGTAGCAATGATCCAACTACGAAGAAAAGAATAAATCGTTTGACAAGCGATAAATAAGATTGGCACTAACAACCATAAGACTTCATCTTGATATTGAACTCCGAAGATAAATAAAACAAACAATCCCACAGCATACAAATAGTAGACACAAGGAAAACGAACGTCATCCATGGAGAAACTTGAACTATTCAATGCTAGTTTGACTAATGGCTGGCAAGCAAGGTACAGAGTAATCAAGGCAAGAACAAATCCTTTCAAAGCATTTCGACAGTGGGTACGAGGATGATTCCCGGGCCAGAAGCATTCCTTGCTGAGTATCAAAGCATTTACTACCGCATCGATGAGCATGTTAAAACCGCAGATAATAACCGAAATCGTTAAGCTCATTTGAAGTAAAGAAGGACACATGATCATAGCAAAAATTATCGGTAAGATGAGGCGAGATGAGGTGAAAAGGTTACCAATTTTCTGCAATCCGAGAATAATATCATCTATCATATGGTGTGACTTTTTATAATATAACCAGTAGTGATGGAAGGTATGATTCATGTGAACTAAGTATGCTCGTTTGCTTTGAATCATTTGCTTCCAATCATTCCGTTTACTGCCTTTAAAGTCTTCCATGAGACGGATTATCATTAGCTCATTGCATCTTTCAAAGAATTTTTCTCTGGAGTATAGTGGAACAGTGATTTGTGAGAGTTCTGTGGAATAGTGTGGACTTGCACAGGGGTTGCGAGAAATCTTAAGACCACAATTGAGCCATAAAGAAGAATTACTCACATAATAACACCAATACTTCGATAATGTGGATAATAAAAGTAAATCAGTAAAGTTATCAACCAAATATTCTTCTATAATACGATGAACTTCACTAGGAAGTGAGTTCAAACATCCTTTCTCCCTCGCCTGACCAACCTGTATCAACTCCATCACTCAATAAAATCGAAATCAACCAGTGCAGTCTCTCAATAAAGTTCAAAGGGTATATATTCAATTAATAAATGGTATGTCGTAATAGTCAGTGAATTGTAATATTAGTTCCGTTGTGTTATGAGGGATCAATGCATAAGGAATTTGCGCCAATCCGCCAACTCACTAGCTCAAAGTGGTCGTTTTCTCGCCCGAAGGCGCAAATGTCTTTTAGCGTTATGTTAGGTTTCTTTATAATCTATTCTCTTATGATTTATTAGTATTTGATATGTAGAAAATGAAAATAACACAAGGAAATGGACAAGTGAACCACAGAGGTCCGTGTTCGAAGATCAATCAATCCCGTTTCTGTTGGTGTATGAAATAGAAGCCAACGGGTTGGAATTAATACGAAATATCAATATCATATCATAAAAAATAAAAGTATGAGAGAAAAAATGTGGAATATCAAACAAGGGTATATGCAATACCTATGTATACGTATGTTAAAAGAGGTGTGAAGTGCTTAACAAAGCGAGGCAGGAGAAAACAATCTGACCCTGGCTTGGTGCGGCACCCGCTTTGAAAGCAGATATAAGGAAAACAATAAATATGATTCATAACCAAGACAAAACTATAAGAAAACCAAAAAATATATAAGAACACATCAGAAAAAGTGAACCTATAATACGTCATGCAAGATTTAATAACAACATTTTAATAGTATCTCTTATATCCTGTTAAACCACGAGGAATGATTTCAGGAATCTCACGAGATAAGAAAGCCCACGTCACTGAGTCAATACGAGGATATAAAATTAAACCGATCTCTTGCGCTCTCATCGGATTCGCCCAAACAAAAGTCTTCACATAACGAGCCTTCCATGCTGGGGCAGGTAAGTGATCAATGACCCACGGCATCACCACACTCCAAGCCTTGCCCGAAGTCATATCAAACACTTCCTTTGTAATCTCGCGTTGATAATCAATAGGAACATATTTTCTCATTGCTACTGTTACAGTATTCTCTTCATTACGTAAATGAGTTTGAAGATGATCACCAAATTCAGGAAATGTCGTGCGCAAGAAGTTCAACAATAATTTTGCTGCATCAGTGGAATCACCACCAACTTCAATCTTTCCTTCTTCTGAGGAAGAAACATGAGCTTGACGATAATTTTGAATTTCATTTAACATTTGATCAAGAATACGATGTTCATATTCATGTTCTTCATCCATTGTTGGATTTAAATTCGGGAAATAACGGCGAACTTTTGGGAAAAGGACATCATCCTCATGTCTTCCATGTTCGGCATAAGTGGTGAAGAATCCGTCTAACTCTGTTAAGAGATTTTCAATCGCAACAGGGTTAATCGTATTTGAATCCATTCCATTTAAAATTGTGTTAATTTTTGGAATACCAACACGTAAAGCTTCATGCGTTAACTTCATGAAGGAGACAGGACCCCATTTCTGTCGAGGTGTCCAAAGCGATAAATCAAAGATCATTGACAACGTATGAGCACCACATACTGCCATAGAAGCACATGCTATCACACCAGTAATAATACATAAAGTGGTAAACAGTTCGCTCGGTGCAGTTGATTCAGTCTGGTAGGTAATCGTACTAATCGCAAATGCCGAGTACGCGAAAGGAACAATCCACATACTTAAATCCTTTGTATCATAATTAAAAAAGTTCTTTAACCAACCTAATCCAAGAATTGTAAAAAAGAATAATGCAATAAACCAACAACTTTGAAAGAAAACATCTTGACCTGCCATTGCATCATTACTACAAGCAACATAAGCAGGGCCTGCAATCGATGCGGTCGCTAACCACACATATAATGTTGGACGATTTCGGTTATCAGAATAATGATCTGAAAACGATCGCTTAAAGGTTAGAGTAAAGAAAACAATTGTGAATAAAGTAGCAATAGCAAACCATAAACGACTCAAATATAAGTAATTTACATCACCTCGAAGGTTAGGGCCGTTATACAGCAAACCAAATGTAGTAAATCCAATGGTACAAATATAATTGCCCACTGGCGCCATCATCATAGAGGGATTCAGCCATTCATCACTAACCGGCGAATAGACCAGATCACTTACTCGAAAGACAGTAATTAGCATCTGACCGACACTACCAATCCAAATTAATGCCCCGCCACCGTTCACGCTCTTAGGTAAAAGCAATAAACCATAAAGAGTTATACAAATAGTAATGGCACTAAAGTAATTGCCCTGCGAAGGGTGGCTCCACTCTTTCCAAATCTTTTGAGGGTGTAATAACAGGCGAAGACCATAAAGAATGGCAATTAAACCAGCAGTAATGACCGAAAACAAAGCAAGAACTTGATACGCGTAACCTCCGTTAAAGTCCGTCAAGTCGTGCGTATTATCAGTTAACTTAAACATATATGCCAATGCGCCAATCGCCATGGGTATAGCAAATAAATCAATCTTGGTATGGCGTATTAAATCAACGTCTTGTAATTTATATTCAAGTTCTAATCGATCTTTACGTACTAAATCGACCTTTGATGGCTCTGATTGTCCTGGTAAAAGGTAATGCTCATTTACTGCAACAGGGAAAGTTCGCTTCTCATTCATGTACGCATAACCCCATTTGCGATCACTAACCATATTCAAGTACGGTTGGTACACAGAGGCGGGTAAAATGCCGAAGGAAATGGCTAAACCAAACATCCAACAACCAAAGCAAAAGTCAAAAACTCCTTCACAACCAGCAGCACCGGCTAAAAGAGCAATGACAATTGCACCACCAACCCTTTGACCACCAAGGAACAAACCTGCTCCAAAAGTGGAGAAGAAAACACCGCATAAAGCAGCGAATTGTTTTGGTGGACCCGCCGACCATTTGGGAGGAAGATTCACAACAAGGGCAGACGCCAGAGCACCCATCAATGAGTGACTAGCACCATAAATAAGTCTTGCCAAGAAATCCAGTGCCAATGCTAACACGGCCCAACGTGTAGGATAGCTGCGATAGAATATCACACACAAAATCGAGTAAATCATCGTAAACAATCCAACAAGACGAACAACGTGACCGTTGGCGGTGTCAGGAAACCATAATACTCCTAAACTAGACACTTCTGGGCCTTTGTTTCTCTCCTTTCCAACAAATGGCGCGAGAAGAGTCGCGAGTTGACCGGTGATCTCGAGAACTTTTACGTCCATACAACCTCCTTTACTCTCACCTTTGATGAAAAGGTTGGGGACAGTACTAAAGCCTGATTTTTCTTTTAAAACAGCTTGAATTTGCTTCATTGACGAAGTTTGATTGACTTCAAATACAGCAAAGGACACTCCGTGAGATGCTAAAGTCCGCTTCAGCTCTACAAGTGAGTGTTAAGATCGATTGAGCCTCAAAAATTTAAAACTGACCAAGACAAAACGGACAGGTTGACTTCGAGAACATAAGCACATCATTTGAGCCAATGAGCTCATTGATTTTAGCTTCAATTGAACCTGTTTCCAAATCCGATGTAACATCGGAAGTCGCATAGATTGAATTGATTCGTTGGACTTTGCTCGCCTGATATCAGAACAATGTCAGCAAATTGGATCCTCCACCATCATAGCTTACCATGAAATTCCTTGAGTGGTGCTTGAAACCACTACCAATCCAATCTTATTATTATTATCAGAGGATCTCTAAAATTTCGTTTTCTCGTGCTTTCGACTCTTCGACTTTTCGGCTTTTCGATCTTTCGTAGCGAGGAGGGGAAGAATGTGTCTTCTTTTTGAAACCGGTTCAAATGTGAGAAGTGAGAAGAAGGTCGTTTCACCAACAAGTTTTCCTCAAGAAAAAGGTTGCAAAAAAGAAAGTTCAAACAAGTAATTTGAGAGATGGAGACATTACTCATGATGTTTCTTTTGCTTCTAATGTTTCTCTTCTTTTTGGAATCTGTCATTGCGAAGAAGAATGTTACGACTTCTTCCAATAGTTCGATTCCAGCAATAAGTAAGGTGTTTTTGATCAATTTAGATAACAGAAAATATCGTCTTCGTGAGATGGATGCAAAACTTAAGAGTTTAAACATCCCTTATGAACGTATTCCAGCAGTAAATTTTTATAATGGAACAGATTGGAGGAAAATTCGTGAAGTTCGTAAAACACTTCACCCAGATACAAAACTCAATCTTAATACAGTGAAAAACCAATTAAAAGAACGTCATACAAGTACCTATAATTGGGGTAGTGCAGGATGTTGGCAAAGTCATTTACAAATTTATTTACATATCGTGAAAGGTAATTACTCTCATCTACCAGGACCCTTCTTAATCCTAGAAGATGATATTTCTATTAAGAATCGTCTTACAGAAATATTAAGTAATAAATTTTTATATCAATATTTACCATCTGATTGGGAAATGCTATTTTTAGATCATATGAGTTTAAAATGTCATCGTTCTGATCGTTACCAAAAGCCTAAAGATAAAAAACCTGAACATCAATATTGTATGATTGCTTTTTGTTATTTAACAAGTGCTTATATTATTAGAAATAAGAATGTTGCTAAAAAATTAATTAAAAAAGGTAATACACCACATATGCAAGTTGCTGATTGGTATTTTAATGATCATTTTATGGTCGGAAGTATACATGCTTATGCAATGAAGAAGAAGGTTGCCTATCAAGATAAGAAGAAATTTGGTACTGATATTTTTGGCATTGATAAAGGGAAGCCAAAACCAATGTGGATTCCATCAAGTCAAAGAAAACCAAGTGATGGGAAGAATCATACAAGTATTGTTGAGAAGGATAAGAATAATAACAATCAAACAACTACCGTTACAACACATCATCATAAAACAAAGAGAGCGTCAATGGATGATGAAGATTCTGCAGGAGATCAAACTTTATTAGCAATTTTTCAAAGTTTACAAAAAGATTCACAACCTGACTATGATAAAATTAATGAAACAGATAACGATCAACAACAACAAGACGAAACACTTTCAAAATTGTCAAAAGAAGAATTAAAAGAAAGAGAAAAAGAGGAGAATTCTATGTAATTTTCTCTATGAACGGTGTTGATTTTCCGAATTTTTTGTTGTATTTTGATGAATGTCATTCATGTGTGTTGCTCTTTTCCTTTTCCAGCGGTTGAATCACTTCGAAATGAATGTGAAACAATACGAAATAATCTGAAACTCTTTTTTAAAATTTCTCTTTGAATGTTATAGATTGCCTTTCTTTTCTCCTTCTTTGTTTGTTTTGTTATTTTATTTTGTTTGAATTGTATTGTTTCTCTTCTTTGTATTGTTTGGATGTATTTCTGTTTACCCACTATCATAGATCAATTTTATATTATCGTGATCCAAACAGAAAAGAAAGCAATTCATAAAATACTATTATTATTATTCTTTTTATATCATCATCTATTTACATTATATCAAAGGAAAAAAAGAGATAAAATCTCATTCATTCTACATGTGACATATCCTAATATAAAAATAGTGTTCAAATCACTAAAATACTGAAATAATTGGAGCGAAGATTCTCGATCTTCTTCGAGCCTTTTGAACACAAAGACTTCTGTTAGAGGAAACTATACCAAAAATCGATCAAAGGGTTGTGTTGAACTCGGAGAAAACAAAAGTATTGTCAACACAGAGACAACAAAAATTCTAGAGAAGAAAAAGGGAAAGAAATGCATGAAATGCAGAAAGAAAAAAAAACAACAACTCACAAGAACTGTTACATCTGTTATGAAACGTCTATCATAATATGTAGGATTTCCCTTATTTCCTTTTATCTCATTTCTCTTCCAATCGTCATCATGATTTAATAATTGATAAAATATCAGTTTCAACTTTTTGTGTACTACCATCACTAAACTGTATATCAGTAGGGAATTTATCTGTCTGTCTAGCAGCACGATGTAATATAGCATACGCTTTAATATATCTGCTATTAAAATTATAATTGAAAAACCAATCAGCGACTTGAATATGATCAGAATTACCACTTTTCACTAATTTTGCTGCAACGGATGGATTTCGAATAATATATGCACCAGTCGTATAGGTGAACTTTATCATACAATACTGTCGATCAGGATGATGATCTTTCGGACGTTTCCAATGTGGTTCATTTTCATGACATAATAAATCTAAATGATCTAAAAAAATCATTTCCCAATCATATGGTAGATAATGATATAGATAATCATAGGATAATACATCTAATATACGTGGTGATAAATGAACATCATCTTCAAGAATTAAGAATGGACCAGGTAAATTCGTATAATTACCTTGTATAATTTGTAAATAAATTTGTAAATGACTTTGCCAACAACCTGCACTACCCCAATTTAATGCAAAATTATGTTTTTCTGATAATTGTTCTCGAACAAGTGTTAAATTCATCTTTGTTAATGGATGTAATCGTTGTCGTTGTTCTTCCATTTTCATTATATTTGTACCATTATACCAATTAATGGCAGAAAAACGTTGATATGGGATACCAAGATGATTTAATTGTTCATCCATCCATTTCATTCGGTTAGGTCTTTTATCTAAATTTATCACAAATGCTTTACTTAATGATGGTACTGCACCATTTTCATAATGAAATTTTTTACTTTCTATATTTTTCATACATATGACCAGTAAAGAGAGGAAGATAAAGACTCCATGGAGGTGAAATGTCATTGTATTTGCTTCTTTGTTAGATAATTTGACTTTTTGTGTTTTGTTGTGCACCTCACAATGCACACCGTTAGTTTGGGGAAATCGGGGAAGTGCATAATACATGATTTTGACACGAACTATTTCTCTTGGAGGAACTATGAGGAAGGAGAGAATATGTATGAAATGATATTGAGTAACATGAAAGATATGAGGAAACACTTTATCTTCATTGTTGGAAAATCGAAAAGAGGAATAAGATAGAAACTGTCTGATGTAAATGATTCATAAAAATTTTATGAATCTTGATTTTTCCAAAAAATCTCGAGTATTCACTGACCATGTTTAGAATCTCAAACATTTCCATGTATGAATTTCAAACACAAAATAAGAAAGACTACTGACTTAAATAGTTATAGCCAAATTTGTGATAAATTATGGCAAATCAATTTAGAAAATAATGCATTTATTGCTACTATCTATCATCGAAGCACAATAATTTGATATGAAAAAAAGAAACAAGAGGATCGGAAAAATTCATGAGAGTGCATTTGTAATGACGAACGTAAATGCAGAAATAGGATAATTGCGGAAAACCTTTTTCAAGACCATTCCACGTAATACAGTTATAGCCAAATTTGCATTATGGCAAAACCAAATATAAATAATGTATTATTACTACTACCTATCAAAATTTATTAGCACAACAATCTTGCTATGAAAGGAACGAGAGATCTGAAAAATTCATCCAAAACTACTAGTCTAACTTAAGAAACAATGAAATTACCCTTTTTCGAGAAAATTCCGCAAAAGAGAATATGTAAGACTACTTACCTCAATTGTTATAGCCAAATTTGTAATAAATTATGGCAAATCAAAATATAAATCATGTATGAGTACTACTATCTAAGCGAAGGAACAAGAGATCTGAATAATTCACGAAAAATGTACTCCTAACGACTAATTTAAGAGACAAGAACAATCGCAGAAAACCTTTGTGGATATAAATTTTATTTTTTCTCGCGATTTGATCGTCTCTTAGCATAATTATCATTATATTCCTGGACTACAGAAAATAAGTCAGCACCACTGTGACAAATATTATCAACGTATATTTGATTGATATACTTCCAATAACCTGATCGAATCTGCTCTGCTGCCCAAGCATTCATGTTTGATCTTTCTTCATCCAATATCAACGAAGAACTATGCAATGTGCCCAACATCTCGGACTCATCGTTTGACTCCCAGTGAGCTCCAAATCCCCAAAGAAGACCATTCTTCCGTGGAACAAGGGCAGCAGCTTCTGTTGTGAAGTTCTTCATTTTTTCCCATGCTATGGAAGAGGTATCATGAGGCCAGGAGTCGTAACAAGTATAATCCTTGGTATAACAGGTCAAAGAACGATCTCTAGCACGAAGAGAACAACTATCCGTAATAGCAATAAGATTACCATTAGGATATGACAAAGCTTGTTCAATGGTTAAAGTATCAAGTTCAGTACAATCAGTAATGGTATGAATATTATAATCTTTTAATAATGATAATATATGTTCTTCACTATCTTCAGAATAATAATATTCATCTTCCAAGTAATAATATTCCTTACATGATGCTGCTTCAAGATAATGTGAAAATTGTAATAAAATAATTTCTTTTGGATGTTTTTCACTCCATTGAAATATTTCATTCATTATTTCTGACATTAATTTTTTGATGACAATGGGAAGTCCCGCTGGTCGAGTGATTCCACCGATATGAACATAAACCTGATTATCAGAATCAAGATATGGGCGAAATTCGAATGAACGTGCACCACAATTTAATTGATCAATAATTGTATCACGTTGTGTTTGTGTCCAATGTGCAACAACAATATCATCTCTTTTTTCATTCATTTCACCAGTGATTGAATAACGTGCAGATATCATCGCATATTCATTTAAAAGCCGATCATCACCATCAACTGTGATAAATTGATGATAGTGGTAAATCCCATAGATGATACTAATAAATTGACAGAGGAAAGTCACAAGGAATAAGATCCAAAACATTTTATTCTCGAACGAACAACTTGAAAAAACGCACAAATATGTAAAACAAAAACGCGTTTTTTTAAACCATGCATTTTGCTTTTTCTTTGAATGAAAATTTTCAATAATAGCTCGAAATAATTTTTAGATTGCTTTTAACCTGAGCTTACCAATTTATTTTTCATCGAATGGACATAACTCACTAATGCAATCCGATCCAATCCAATTCAGAATAGCGGAAAAATGAAGCTATTTGAGGTACGTCTGTTTGTGTTCATTTCGCACATTTCGCACATTTCGCACAAATCAATGATACAGATTATCTCAGTCGAAAGGTTCAAATCAATCAAAATATGTTTCAAATCTTTGAATTATGTTCTTTAATCTTCTTGATATTTAGTCTTGATGTCACAAATGGAGGATTGAATAGTCGCTTTATTCAAAATTTCGCTGGTACAACGGTAAATACTGATGGACCATCAAACGTTCAATTCGCTCTCTCTCCAGTCACGGTAGGGGGTGATTCCCTCGGGATTATTTATTATGGAGATCAAAGTAACTGTTTAATCCGTCAAGTGAATGAATCCCTTTACGTCAGGACAATTATAGGATCGGGAAAATGTGGTAGTAGTTCGTATGGTCCTGCAGCTACCGCTTTAAGTATTGGTCGAATGGGAAAGTTATTTGTTGATAAATTTGGTAATATTTATTTCACAGATATTGATAATCATTTAGTTCGACAATACATGTCTACAACACGTTATCTATACCTGTTCGCAGGGAATTATCTCACAGGTTTTACAGATAATGTTCCAGCAACAAGTTCTGGATTAAATACTCCTTACGCTGTCTATGTTGATACTAATCAAGTTGTTTATATTGCAGATACGAATAATCAGCGTATTCGGAAGGTTGTTGGTGGTATTATCACGACTGTTGCTGGGACAGGTCTGGCTGGATCTACCGGCAATGGAGGTCCAGCGACGAGTGCGCAGCTCAATGGCCCGTTCGATATTCAAGGAGATACCAGCGGTAACCTTTATATAGCAGATTCAGGCAATGCCGCAATCAGATTCTTAAGTTCTACTGGGATTCTTAGCACTTATATAAGTGGATTATCAAGTCCGCAAGGTCTTTTCTATATTAACGGGTATCTTTTAGTTGCTGATACTGTGAAACAACAAATACTTCAATATCAAATAGGTGGTTCAAGTGGTGTCTTTGCAGGTAACGGGGTTGCCGGTTTATCATCAGAAACACCAATTGCTGCAACATCATCATATTTAGGAAGTCCTACCGATATCTATTATGATGCAACACGAAATGGTCTTTTTATAGCAGAGTATGGTACAGGTATTGTGAGTTACGTTAATTCTGGCGTTCTTTATCGTCTTATTGGTTTCACTGTCTATTTTGATAATGGTCCGGCTACATTAGGTCGACTCCATTATCCTGTTGGTATATGGGGAGATACTACCGGTAAAACCTATATTACTGATAATATTGTTGGTAAAGTTCGAACTGTAAGTTCTGCAGGTATCATTAGTACTATTAGTTCAGTGAATTATGCAACATATGGTATCTGGGGTGATACAGGCGGTAATTTATATTTAGCTGATCCGGCTAGAGGTTTGGTCTATAAAGTAACATCAAGTAATGTTCAATCTGTCTTTGCTGGATCAACTCAATCTTGTGCTAATGGTTATTTATATAATCCATATGGTGTCTGGATGGATACTAATGGTATTTTATTTGTTACTGATGTCGCATGTTCTATTGTATCATATGTTATTAATGGTGGATTGGGTAATTATGCAACTGGAGTTGTTGGTGCTGTTAGTATTTGGGGTGATAGTGGTACAAAAATTTACTTTACTCAAACCGGTTCAACTAATGCTGTAAATTGTATAACTTCTGTTGATCGTGCCACGAATACCGTTAGAACAATAGCCGGTACCGGTGGAAATTCGGCAATTACCGGTAACTATTTGGCAACAATGGCAACTTTAAGTTTACCTGGAGCGATTACAGGCGATACAGCTGGTAATCTTTATTTTCTTGAAAGAAATCGTTTTGTTGTCAGAATGTTAACACCGTTACCTAGTAATATTAATCGGTATAATATTACGACGATTATCGGTAACGGCAATCTTTATACTGGTGGCGGTCCTATGACGGGGAATGCGTTGTCAGTAGCTATTAATCGTGGTTTAGGTTTATGGATAGATAGTAACGGTGTTATCTATCTCGCTGATACTTATATAAATGTTGTGCGTTCAATTACACCTGTCTGGGATCCGTCGAGTCAGCCAACAAGTCAACCAACAGGACAACCCTCTTCACAACCCTCAACTCAACCAACAGGTCAACCAACAGGGCAACCTTCTTCACAACCCTCAACTCGGCCAACAAGTCAACCAACAGGACAACCCTCTTCGCAGCCCTCAACTCAACCCTCTGCACAACCAGTTTGTTTTCCAACTTCACGACCAACTACCCAACCTTCAACTGCACCAACTTTTCAACCAGTTAGCGGTCCATCGTCTCAACCGACAACTCAGCCTAGTAGAAAGCCTTCGTCTCAACCGAGTCGAATGCCTTCCACTCCACCCACCTCTCAGCCCTCAAATCGACCTTCCTCCAAGCCAAGCAGAGCCCCTTCTATTCACCCAACTACTGAGCCAAGTTCACACCCGTCCTCACAGCCTACCTCTCAACCCTTAAGACCACCAACAGCATATCCTTCCATTAACCCAACATCCCACCCGTCTGATAGACCGTCTGTTCCTCCATCATCTCAACCTTCTAATAGACCATCATTCGATCCAACGGTTCCACCCACAGATTCTCCAAAAACACAACCATCCTCACAACCAACATCCTCACCTTCAATTAACCCGAGTTCAGATCCTTCAAACAGACCTTCGTCTGACCCGTCATCACACCCATTTAGTCGTCCAACAACTTTTCCATTAAACGAACCTTCAAATTTACCATCTCCAATCCCAACACGCCAACCAACAGCATATCCATCATCGCACCCTTCTTTACATCCTTTTTCGAATCCCAGTACCTCTCCTCTTCCCAATCCCACCTCCCATCCATTCTCGTATCCTTCTACAGTACCATCATCACAACCCAGCATCAAACCTTCCTGTGCACCTAGTTGCACACCGTCTACATCTCCTAGTTCTCACCCTCCGACAACTGGACCGTCTCAATCAAGTGATGCTCCAACTGTTAGACCTTCTTTTATACCGACAACTATCCCTTCAACCGATTGTCCAACGATTTTAAATTCGTTCAGTCCGTCAGCAATACCAAGTATATCGCCGACAACAAATAACTTCCAATCCACAGAACCTTCTTTTGTAATCACTAACAATCCTACAGCTTCAATGAACACAAACTTTCCTTCAATTGCACCAACTCCTTTGACTACGATACAAGTGATAAACATTTCTACATTACTTCCAACAATTCCGCCAACAGTAGCACCGTCCTCATCTCCTTCCATTAGAGGAGCACCTGCTCAATCTCCTCAACCATCAATCACACCTACGACGAGACCAACCTTCGCTAATTCGCAGTTGCCTCAATCTACAAATGTCACGGTATTGTCTAAAGTCTTCCCAATTCGCTTTAAGGAGAGTCTTCTCTTGTTAGGGGCGACAAAGACTCTCCCTTCTACTGTACTAACTGACATTAATCTTAGTGATGTTGGACCGAGAAGTGTTGGTACAAACTATGTCGTCTTTGGTGGAAGTTCCTTACCATCTCTCATTACACTCTCTGAAGTTGTTTTAACTCCAGATTCTGATGTTACTGTGGTGGAATTTAATACTGGAATTGTTGTGGAGGATATTACTCGATCTGTTGCAATCGCTGGTGACGTGAATCATGATAATATAAAAGATCTTATCATTGGAGATCCAACTGCTTCTAAGATTTATATTCTTTACGGTGTGAGTGTGGAAAATTCTTCGAATCCTTGGAAGGAGATGAATGATGGTTACGTCATCTCTTCGTCTTCTTCCTATGATTATCTTGGTTGGGCGGTGTCAACTGCCGGTGATTTTAATGCAGATGGCATCGATGACATTATTGTATCAGCGATTCAAGCGAACCGTTGCTACATAGTGTATGGGACGCCAAATTCACGTAAAGCCTTGAACTTGAATAATGTGATGGAGGCGAGTGAAGGTCTGACTATTACGGCGAGTCTAACAACAGCAAGGACATTAGGTCTCGCAGTGAGTGGAGGTTATGACTTCAATGGAGATGGTATCGCTGATGTTATTATGAGTGGATTAATTACAGTATCCTCGTCGGATGTTGCAAGTGTGATTTATGTGGTTTATGGGGGAGCACAGTCAACTGTTAGTGTGAGTTTAGATGGAATAATTTATGCAGGTGGAGGGTTTAAGATTGTTGCACCTGTTTTATCCTTCGCTGCAATGAGTCTAGACATGATGAAAGATATTAATGGTGATCAATTTGCGGATATTGTGATAGGTAGTATACCCTATCAAGGACAATATATTACTCAGAGAAGTTATGTCGTTTATGGGAGGAATCGTAGTGATAGTCATATACTCTCATTGAATGATATGACTAAAGAGGATGGCTTGGTACTAATCGGTGCTGGGTTGATGGTTTCGGCAGTAGGAGATATTAATCAAGACGGATATGATGACGTCATGGTCAGTGACTTCACTGGGTGGCAAGGGAATAGTCGAGCCTATACGATCGTTTTCCCACAAGTCGGATCGATTTCTTCGTATCCTACCTTTCTTCCATCTTCCCGACCATCAATATTTGTGAACACATCATCCCCTTCATATCTACCTTCGATTATTCCAACCAATAAGCCAACGGCCCCCACTGCTTCTCCCACTTTTTCCCCGACTGGGCCAAGTGAACTTCCAACGGTCCAGCCAACTTCTCCTACAATAAAACCCACAGTCAAACCAAACTACAACCCGAGTGCGAAACCCTCAGTCAGACCTTCTATGATGCCCACTATTCGCCCTACATCGACAAAGTCACCAACTTTCACTCCAACAGTTCTGAGAACAATTCATCCAACTACAAGAACTCCTTCTCGCTTACCAACCAGACGCCCAACTACACGGCCAACTCGTTCGCAGACACAAACCCCGACCGTAATAATGACTCAAGCGCCGACAGTACCCTTTAATACCACAGTGATAGTGAAAGGAGGAAAATATACCTTTACGGGAGATACGAACTATGATATCACAGTAAAGGCATTGGACGATGATGTGACGTTAGTAATGTCTACAGGATTAAAGAATAGTCAACGACTCTATCGCATTTCAATAATGCCTAGTATTGATGTTGTTATTCAAGGCTTTGATGCTGTCAATGATATTATTGATCTTCAGGCTTTCAGAGGCATTAATAATATCTCTGACGTGAGCTATTCGACGAATCCTCTTATAATCGTACTACCGAACAAACAAGCGGTGATCTTGCCATCCCTAACCTCTTTACAACAATTATCAGCGAAGAATTTTCTCTTTTCTACTGTGAAAGGAAGTATTACTATGTCAAGTAGTGACGATAGGAGTAAAGGATTGTCAATGATGACGGCTGATCTGATTATCACTACCATCCTCTTCAGTTGTTGTGGCTTCATATTCATTATTCAAATATGTCGGAAAGCTGATAAGAAGATTGATAAAGGTTATGAAGAAGATCAAATTATAGAGGATAATAAAATCATTGAAAGAGAAGGAGATGATTGTTTTAAGCTAGAAGAAAGAGAAATTAATCAAGAAATACAACAATTAAATAAAAGTGAAGGTGAAGGCAGAGTAGTAATAGTTGATATTGATGATAATAATTCTGATGAGATATTTTCAGATAATGATGTCGATAATGATTTTGGGGAGTTAATTCGATCTTCCTCAGCAACTGCTTCCTCATTATTATCTGATGCATCTGAAGTATCATCATCTTATAAGTCATTTTCAACAGTGAAAGATGACGTGGAGTTTAATGATTTCTATTAATAGTGATTGCATACTTCTTTTTTTGTTTCTATTCCTATTTGTTATGCTTGTTATAGGTTTTACTATAGTAGTTAATAGTTATTATTATATATTATTTTTGTTGATATCTTTTGTTTTCTCTCTCCCTCTTTGACTTGAAATGAAATGATGTTAGCAGTTATTCAAATAAAGGAATATTTGTTTGCAAAGAGCTGATTTCACAATCATGATGAAATTATTGTCTGAAAATATTGTTCATTCAGAGAATAATTTCATCTCATAATTCAAATTAGGTAAAAATATAAATAACTAAAAATGTTCTCACAATACCAGAATCAGGCACTTAGAGGTTGTAGTGCGAATAACTGTTATCTTTGTTGAATTATGAAAGAGAAGTACATTTCTGTGGCAATAGGTAGGCTGTTATATTGCATTCGATGAATATATATATTTTTCACAATTCAACACTACTACTGCCTTTTATATAAAAACTCCACATACCACCACTACCTTCGGACCACTACAAAAGATCTTATCCTAAATAAATTGTAATTGATAACAAGTAAAAAAAGAAATGTTTCATAAGTCTGTACAAGCCCAATTCATTGGTGAAAGACCACCTGTTGCAGGTCATTACCTTAACAAACATACCAAGCAACGCTTACTGAAGAGAAAGCTTGATGAACAGGCATACTCCAAGGATGCGGCTACTCTGACATATAATCTATTGTATATACCTCGTATATTGAAGACAGATCTTCGAAGACAATATCCAGTCATGTTTATGAATGTCTTCAATTCGTGTAATTCTGATTATATGCTAGGCTTCGTCAATAGATTTCTCAGAGATGATACAACTTTCGTTCTCGAAGCACCAAGTAAGCTAACCATTTAGTTCACTATGTTAATGTTCTAACATTAGCACTGTAGCTCGCCATATTCCTGTCAAGGCTATCTCTGTTGGAAGAGAGTCTTGTGGGAAAGTATGGTTTGATCGCATGAATGATGCTCCTGACCTTTGTTTCAAGCTTCTCTCGAGTCAACTTCGAGTGAGATCTGATGGAACTTGTACATGTTATTCCACCTTCCAATATCGCGGTACAGCGATTGTGTTTGTAGATCCTAATAAAGTAAGAACAATCCTTGCCTTTTGCAAGGAGAACAATAGTGGAGTGCTGACACTACCTGATCCTTTTGACGTTCCGGCCCAACAGTTTCTAAATCGTCATCCATCGTTCAACTATGATATGTTGAATCCCTTGACGACGTCAGGCATTCAACGATTACAAGATGAAGAGAATCGTTGGCAAGAGATTCATATTCCTTCAGACCAAGAACAATTTCAACGATCTATGCATAAACTGTTTTTAGGTCATTTAGCTCAGATATATTCTATCCCACCTGAGGAGAATGACTATCTGTATAAAGTGCTTGATATGGCCTTGTATCTTGGTCGTAAGAACAGGGACAGTGTAGTGCCAAGTGAAACAGAGACATTACGGCTTGGATGTCCTTTTCAATATGTTGGAGAGTTGAGCTTTCAATTAGATGAAGAATCTCGAATAGTAGCATCAGAGATGCTGGCTTATTTAGGAGCAAAAGAAATGATTGACTTTTAAGTTTCCATATCCGTCTCCTCCATGCCTCACAAACACAGCATAGCTTTTAACTTTTATTACGAAGAAGAAGTAGTGATGATTCCCTTTAATGAATATTCCTTTTTTCGCTTTTATTTTAACATTTACTCCAATAGACTTGCACTTTCAAGATAGAAAATCTTGACTCAAATAAAATAGGTTTGTTTTCTTTGATATGTGTTGACAATTTCTCTTTCTCCAATATTTTGTAATGAATAGACTTTATTCATTTTGTTCCTATTCACATCTTTTCATTGTAAATCACATTAGATCTAAGGAAGAGAATCCATTCTCAAACTAAAACTAAAAGCACTAACGATGAGTAACCTAAAAGCACTTCATTGTCGCGAGTGACTTCATTCGTTGTCTACAAGGTCCCTAACTCATCAAACACATTGAAAATATAAAGGAAGATACATTAAGAAGGAAATTATTCCTGAGAGTAAAATTTTCCAATCTCAGAATAATCTAAGAATTTTACAATCAAATGAAGGTACAAACCAATGGAAGTCAACAATATATTATTACAATTATAATTACTTCTGATGAACTTTACATTGAAGAATATGTCAGCAAATTCCAAACCTTTGATCCTCAAAATCGTCTTCGTTCTTCAGATCCTAAACTTTCATACAGTCATATGTTTTATGAACAAGTAAGTGTGTTCGTGCACCTCTCAGTTCAAAATTATTAAAATGACCATCAAAACAAATTGTTATGCTTCATTCACTTGATTCATAGAGTTAATATCATTTACAAAGAAAGAAAAATCCTGTTTTCCAACGTTGGAAATGAATACGTACAGGAAATTGTTCAAATCAATTCAATATATTATTAAGAAGAAGGAAAAAGAAATATAAAAGGAAAATGTTAATACTTTCAACACTACATTCGATTTTAAGTAAATGAGGGGAGATATATCAATAAAAATCATCTCAGTAATATTCATTATTCTCTCTCTTTAGATTTCAAGTCATTTGACAATGAATTATGAGAATCTACGTTGACAATGAAAACAAAATAAAAGAATAGAAATATCAAATCAAATCAAATCAAATCAAATCAAATCAAATCAAATCAAATCAAATCAAATCAAATAGAAAAGAACAAGAAAATTCTAATATTATCACATAATTAACAAACCAACAAAATAACAAAATGAACTATTTTTCGTTTTTTTTAAAGGATATGTGGTATGTAGTAACAAGTAAATGTGATGAGATACTTAGAATCAATGAAAAGTAATATAGAATATCTTTGTAAAGAAAAAACATTAATGGATAAAGCAAAATCAGAATGGAAAAAAAGGCGCTAGGTTCTGTTTAAAGGACATGGAATAAGTTAAGCCTCTTTGATATTAAAAATCAATCATTTCCTTTGCTCCTAAATAAGCCAACATCTCTGATGCTACTATCCGAGATTCTTCATCTAATTGAAAGCTAAACTCTCCAACATATTGAAATGGACATCCAAGCCGTAATGTCTCCGTTTCACTTGGTACTACACTGTCCCTGCTCTTACGACCAAGATACAACGCCATATCAAGCACTTTATAGAGATAGTCATTCTCCTCAGGTGGGATAGAATACATCTGAGCTAAATGACCTAAAAACAGTTTATGCATAGATCGTTGAAATTGTTCTTGGTCTGAAGGAATATGAATCTCTTGCCAACGATTCTCTTCGTCTTGTAATCGTTGAATGCCTGACGTCGTCAAGGGATTCAACATATCATAGTTGAAAGATGGATGACAATTTAGAAACTGTTGAGCTGGAACGTCAAAAGGATCAGGAAGTGTAAGCACTCCACTATTGTTCTCCTTGCAAAAGGCAAGGATCGTTCTTACTTTATTAGGATCGACAAACACTATCGCTGTACCGCGATATTGGAAGGTGGAATAACATGTACAAGTTCCATCAGATCTCACTCGAATCTGACTCGAGAGAAGCTTGAAACAAAGATCAGGAGCATCATTCATACGATCGAACCATACTTTCCCACATGACTCTCTTCCAACAGAGATAGCCTTGACAGGAATATGACGAGCTAATTTGTTTGGGGTTAGAAAGTTAACATGGTGAACGAAATGGTTAGCTTACTTGGTGCTTCGAGAATGAAAGTTGTATCATCTCTGAGAAATCTATTGACGAAGCCTTGCATATAGTCATAATTACACGAATTAAAGACATTCATAAACATCACTGGATATTGTCTCCGAAGATCAGTCTTCAATATTCGAGGCATATACAATAGATTATATGTTAGAGTGTTAGCATCTCTTAAACATATTTTCTCTTGAAGCTTACGCTTCTTCAGTTGTTCTTTGGTATGTTTGTTAAGGTAATGCCCAGCGACAGGTGGTCTCTTTCCCGTGAATTGAGTTTGTGCAGATTTGTGAAACATACTTTGCCTTTCACTGCATCAATTTGAATAGGATAAAGATGAAAACTAAGTGAACATTCGTTGCCTCAACACCAACCAGAGTCAAACAGTGGAATCGAGAAGGAGTGAGGATGGACTATCGCGAGTTCTCACTGCTGTAGTAACGAGAGAATTAGGAGAGTGAAAAAAACTGACAACTACGTCAATCAACACCCGGCTCAATTAAATGGTTACGAGGGCAAACGAGGGAAAATAATTTACCCCATATTCATGCAGTAAAAGGCATAGCATATTTCACAACACAGTTCAGAGACCACATTGCAAAGAGACCACTCGTTAAGTCATTACCGCAGATGCAAATGCTGAAGAGATGCTCAGACATAGAATCTATTATATACCTCGAATATTGAAGACAGATTTTTGAACAATTTCCAGTGACGAATGTGTTTCATTGATAAAACCTTATTTCTCGAAGCACCAAGTTAACAAAACCCCTCTGCACTATGCTAATGTTTAACCTCAAACACAGCAGCTATCTCTCTTGGAAGAAAGTATGGTTTGATCGAAGAATGATTCTTCTGACCTTTGCTTCAAGCTTCTCTACTGGCAACTTCGAGTAAGATATTCTAAGAGTCTATTATTTCTCAAAACGTCAAGAGTTGTTCAGAAAATCCCGTCTCTCTAGTTCAGAAGCCTCTCGAGACATTGCATTCGCAGCTGATGCATTTATCTCCCTTATTACGGTATTCAATGAGCATTTTAATGGAGTCATTAAGGTTTAGACAAGATATTACATATAAGTGAACGAACAAGGGGTTTCATCTAAATGGTTCTTATTATATTCGATTCTGGTAGTCTATAATGGATATTGAAGATTTTGAATGTAGAAAAATGATGATGTTTACACTCATGAAGATATTGCTATCGTGCCAGAAACATGATACTACTCGCAAACTACCTACTCCGCCCATGCCCATAAGGTCGTTTAAGGAAGCCAAGGTTTGCATAATTTCATGTTCGTAGACTCCCCAGGTATGATTGACAGTCCAGTGACCAGAGATAAATTTGGTGGAGCTTCTTTCAATCAATCATGGTTGGTTAAACAGTTTCATGATGAAAGAAAGTCTTTACTATCTCTACTGAAAGAATCGAAACATTACGATCTTCATCCTCTTGTAATACTTCAATCGTTTCCAGACCATGACAATCTGATAGAATGCTAATCACTGTTAGGAACTTCCCTATATCCTTACTAACACCTAGCATCCTTTTCAATCCTTCTAACACATGTGTCAAAGTCTCAACATCTTC
>VKHI01000106.1:7527-28975 GCA_015145745.1 Poterioochromonas sp. DS
AGGGTAAATAATATCACTTTTCTTAAATTTGCTTTGACTCTTGAAAAGAATAGACATTTGATCACTGCAGAGGAGTATAAAGTAGCTATTATTGGTTCAATAAAGAAAAAGAGAGTTGAAGTCGAAGACATTTTTGTTGTCCCGCAGTATTCCCAGATTTTAAATGCATGTGGTGATCCAAAGTTCAGCTGTTATTCCAAGGGAGCGCATACTCAACATCAATTCATCTTTGAAGCTGTAGAATCTCACGAAACCTTCTTTCCAAAAGGTGTCAAAGTGACCTACCGCGCGTTCTCACAAGATGAAGTATGTGAGATAGTATCTGGTGAACATTCTACTTATGAAAATTTGAATATCTATCCGCGAAATTGTAAAGTCTCCACCTTCCCCAAGGCAAAGTTAGATCCTATCAATCAGGAGGAAATTCAGCCAGCAGGTAACAGTTGATGCATTAGATCATGAAATGTTTAATTCTCCCAAAAGGAATGTTTTTATTGCGCAAGCTTCCAGATATTAGAAAAGAAGAAATGAAATTTGTAGAATTTAAGCCAGATGGCCGAAAGGAATTTGTTGATTGTGTGTCGAGCGTCAAGCAGATGTTTGGAGTAGAATCGACGTTTTCAAAAGAATGGGATAACTGGGATGATAAAGTCATTCCCAAGTCTGACAATGTTGAGGAGTATATTGTTGAGTAAGCTATTTTTCTCTCCAGCACATAACCTGATTGTTCCTGTTAGTAAGCCAGCAATGATACGCCTCCCCCTTTTCGATCGCCTCTTTACACTGAATAACGAGGGAAACCTTGCTCGCGAAAGCTATAAAGCTAAGGATATATTCAACAAAAGTGATATTTTACTTTCGGAAGCAACTGACTCGGTACGCAGGAGCGGAAAACGAATCTCTGTAAAACCACGAAAGCTGCAAGGAGGTCAGTTTGATTCTGCGCAATTATAATTCTTGTCACCTTTTTGTACAGAAGAGGATCCATTGATAATACAGCAAAGTCGAAACGAGGAGGGCACCAAAAAGGTTGCACAGAAAAAGAGAGGAAGACAGCCTTCAGAATGCAGTGACGAATCCGATCAAGAGGAAAATGGTCTGTACTTTGAAGAAGATAGCTCTGAAGACGAGTTTGAGAGTGATGATGAGAGTGATGATGAAGTGATGGATCAGAGCAATGAAGCAGATAATTGGAAATCAGGTATTCCCTTTCTTCGACAAGTCTTATCTTACTTATTTTAAATGCAGCTACGACGGAAGAGGTAACGGATTACGAAGTAGAATCTGAGTGGATAATTAGAAAGAGAAACTTTCACGTATCAAAATATGGAAACTCTTGCCTCTTTGTTGGAAGAACTTTCAAGTTCAAACAAGAGAACATGTGGAGAATGGCTCGTGGAAAGATTACCGACGTTGTTTGCAAAGCGAATGACAGAAAGAATCTATTCTTTAGATATTTTAATTTAGAGAAATACACGGAAGCCCCTTTAACAGAAAAAGAATTTGAATACATTAGTTGTTCGCGGCTTATGACGACTGACGTGACAAAGATTCCAGTTGAGTGGGATCGCAAGGAACTGACAGGTTTTGCGTTAGTGGGAAGAAGAGTGCAGAAGGATTTTGGAAGTGCCAGGGATAGTAAAAGTACAAACCGTATGACTTTCTTTAATGGAAAAGTGATGAATTATAATCCTAACTTAAAGCTTTACAGAATTAACTATGAAGATGGAGATAGTGAGGACTTAAATGAAAAATCATTAATGCAAATACTACGCACGGGATAGTATAAAAACAAACGGTGTTTATAAACACCACCAACAAGGTCGGATGAGATAAGGAAAGTGGAAGGACTTGCTTGGAGTGAGAGGAATCATCACAGAGCAGAAGGTAAGAAATTCTAAATTTTGATTTTCTATCTAATATCTATCTTCAACAGAACGAATATCAACACTCTTCTTTCTCATTCAATCATGAGACCAACGATTAAGGAATATCAAGGCGATGGTGAAAGACTTGCTTGGAGTGAGAGGAATCATCACAGAGCAGAAGGTAAGAAATTCTAAATTTTGATTTTCTATCTAATAGAGGTAGGAAATCAATCAATCAATCATTGAATCGGTCGAGGAGTGAGGAGTATCGAGACAATAGGCACTAGGAACGAACCTAGATATCTTTTTAATTCATTTGTTAAATTCGTAACATAAAGATTAATAAAGCTGCTTGCAACATAGAAATCAAAAAGAAAGAATAGAACGGACAGAAAATGAAAGAAAGACAAAAGAAATAAAAGGAAAAACAACCACTACCACCTTTCTCTTTTGTCTTTGACTCGTCTTTCTTTGACTTATTTTTCGTTCCTTTCTTGCGCCCTCCAGTCTTTGGATATCCTTTAGGTCTTCCCCTCTTTCTCTTCGCTGGAGCAGGAGGAGGCTGGCAACAAGGAATTAGTAACTCTGTTGGCGGTTCTAATTGAGATGGTTGCAACTGGGACGATGGTTCCGAGTGGGATGGAGATGATTGCAACTGAGATGGTTCCGAATGTGATGGAGATAACTGCGATTGAGATGGCTGTGATTTGGACTGTAAGTCAATCTCTTGTTTAAAATTCGGAGGAACAAAAACTGCTTTAGGTCTTTTCAAACATTCCTCTAAAGAAAGACAAAATGACCCCTCCTGGGAAGTTAAATCAGGAGACGAAGGAGGTGACTCGGAAAGGTCTCTCCCACGATCCAAGGTCTCTCTACCTTCAGGACAAACATCAGAAGGAAGGGTCTTCTCCATTGTGTTTATAATGTGATGTTGACTGACAACAAGATCCCTTTCCTTTAGCACGCATCTTTTACTTTTTCGTTGATTTCGCTGATATTTCAGTTTATTTTCGACTCAAAAAAACCGTACAATTGAAAAGTCGGTTTTTTCTCTGTACTCGCTTGTCTTAAAATATATTTCTTGCATTGCTTCTCCAATTTATCGAATCTTTTCTTTCTTTTTATTGATTCTTCTTCTTCATTATTGCAGCAATGCTGTTAAAGCGAGGGAGGCCTTCGCATGCTGTTTGGAAGTACTACAACGACTCTGGGGAGTGCTCCCATTGTGGATACTCTTCACACTGTCGTAAAGCAGAAAGAGCGGTTCAGCATTTGCGAAACTGTGTGAATTTTCAGCTGCAAGTTCATTCTGGTGCTGCAAGTCTGCCAACTTTCCTCAATAATACCGTTCATGAGAGGAACTCCTCAAGCAATGATGTCCTCACCCCGCCACTGAAGAAAGATGAGTTAAAGGGTTTTCAAGAGCTTTTTGTTCAAGGTTTATATGAAGCTGGAGCCCCGTTTACTTTGTTAGAGCAGCCCGTCATCAAAGAGGCAACAAAATTACTTCGTCCTAACGCGCGTCAGGCGGCTGCGTCAACGTTTCTCGAGACAAATTACGCGAAGAGGAAGGAAGAGATTTACCAGGAAATGCGAGAAAACACAGAAATCTTAACTTTACAAGCGGACGGCGCCAAAGGCAACGATAATTACCCGTATATCCATCATTGCATTACCTCCCCAACTCAAGGATATATTAGAGAGTAAGAATTGCGGCAGAGTTACGATGGAAGAATTTCGCAACTTCTTGGGACCTCAAGAAATAATACTAATAGAAACATCGTTTGTTACATTATATTCCAGAAACGATGCTACAAGAAGCTCCAGAATAAAAGAACAACTGCTAGCACTCCAGGAAGACAAGCTCCTCATGCAAGAGTACGGAGATCTTCTCTACCTGGCAATGAAGAACCAAGACAACCCTACTCATCCCCTCAAATACTGGGAGAGAAAGAGGGAGACTTGGCCTGAGCTATATGAGGTCGCCACGGTGTTGTTGGCTGTCACACCTGTCACAGCATTCACTAAAAGATCCTTTTCGATGACAAAAAGGACGATGCGCGCAGAGAGATCATCCTTGGGAGTAGTTAGTGCGAGTAAACTATCGTTTTTGAAGGTTGACGCTCGTTCTATTAAGAAGAGAAGAGTCAATCAGGAAGAAATGGAGCAAGTCTACGAGACACCTTATGAAACTTCAGGTTTCGAAGAAGAAGATGAAGATGAAGATAATTATAATGCTGAATTCAATGAAAATGATTGAATTTGATCAATAAAACAGTTTGATTCGAAAAAATAGAGCATATCTTTCAATATCTTTTCCGCTCAGTTTCTTATAATATTTTCATTTGTAGCAGGTGTGCCTTCAAATTTTGCAGGTTGCGAGTTTTGCAAAACTATTTTAGGACATTTTAGGACACACTAACAAAACTAATAAAAGACATTTTCGGACAAAAACTCGAGTTTTTTGGGGTCCTTTAACAGCCCTGGATATGAGAATTAATTGTTCGATCGTTTCTATGAACGAAAGAAATACGATTCACTCATATAACTAAATAAATCCGCTCTCCTACATTTCCTAAAAGACACCTCCAACCAACAAAAAAGATGCACAACAACTCTACTACCTGCTTCAAATGCAATTGCAATTCAACAACCCTTATGATTTTGAAATGAAGGGATTGTATTTTTAATTCCCTCACATCAGAAATAAGACAAGATGACTGCTACAAACATCCTCATTCTCTTTGTTTGTCCAGCTATTGGGTTAGTTCTCGCTAATTTCATGTGGTTATCCTCTTTACCACTCGTGCTTCTTTTAAGATACGTCAAAAGATCTTTAGATGATGTAAAAGGGATTGATGTGGTGAATTGTTACCCTTTCTTGTTCATGGTTCTTAACTGTTTGAGTTGGGTCATCTATAGTTACTTTATTAATGATTTATTTGTATATTTTTCGAACTTGTTTGGATTTCTACTTGGTTGTTTTTACTGTTTTTCGTGTCTTGGAGTATTTCATAGTTTGGGTACAAGCGGGCAGCGAACACCAGAGCAAAGACAAGCTGGACCAAACTGTCAATTTGAATCCGAAAAGAGCAATGTCCTGTCTTCCGAATCAGATCCCAGTTTCAAGGAGAATGATGACCTGTCTTCCTCAAATAGTGGGGACATGATCTATTATTACCTCGTAGAGCGACTGTTACTCATAATCTTTGGATTTTGGTTTATTATTGGTTTAACAATCTCCATTCTCTTAAAAAAGGATAATTCCTTTGATTTAGTCACACAGATGATTGGTTTAATAACTCTTATCTTTACTGTGAGTTACTACGCTTCTCCTCTAACCATGATGATTACAATCATCAAGAAGAAGGATGCCTCATCTCTGTACCCTCCAATGATTATTGTGAATTGCATGAATGCTTCCATGTGGTTTCTTTATGGGTTATTTGGTAGAAACGATCAAAATATCTGGATTCCTAATGGGATTGGAGTTGTGTTAGCTTTACTTCAACTATTATTGATTTGTCTGTATCCTTCAAAGGAAGAAAAAGAACAATTCTTCTCATACGTTGAAATATTACAACTACTATCTGGTTACCTGCCAGAAGGAAGAAAGAAGACTGAAAGCTCGTTAGAGTCATCAATTCTTGAACTGAATGATATTTAATACATATATTTTGACACCATTTAACAGCTATGATATTGACATTTTAATCAAGAGAATAGATGAATTTTATAATTGTAACTTTCGTGATATACAGTAGATTAGAAATTTTGTTAGATAGAAGATCAGGTTCCATCGCACCACTCACGACTAATTTCGAAAATAATACAACATTGACATTTCCCTAAGACAAATTCGCTTCGCTTCAAAAGAATTTTGTTGTCTCTGTCTCCACAAGTCCCTTCACATGAATAGAAAAGACATATCTTAAGGCTGCTTTGAGAAGGGGCTATATTTGCTTCTTGTTCATCCCTCAACTCTTCTCAATCTGATATTTGAGCAATCTTCGTCATATTAACTTAGGTATTCGTTGTATGATAGAAATAAATTGTTTCAAAAGAACACAAATGATCACCTCGAGCGGTATTTTAATCATTTTCTTCCATTTCTATCAGCAGATCACCAACATTCGAGTTCAATTTATCTATTAAACCCTTCACATAATCCACTGGCATTTTCTTAAAGCAGTAGTTTCTCCATTGGAAACAGTTCAAGAAGTCACATAAATTGAGTTAGGTCTTACAGTTACAGACATTATATAAGGCTATTCCTTCCTCCCTTCATACATTCCAAAGATTTGGCTCGTATAGGAGAGACTTTGCTCCCTTCGGTCTCACCAAGTGCTAGCCAAAACTTACTGAATTCTAATTGAGATACTGAACTCTGCTCATCTTTACTAAATTTCTTTTTTCTCAATCCATATATGATATGTACATTTATTGTACTGAATTCATTACAATTTTCTAAATCCTAGTAACATCTCGATTTCAATCTTGTCACTCAATGATTTTTTTTCTTCTCGTAAGTATAATACCATTAATGAGTCATGAATCGCAGTGAAAGTAATATCCTCATTCGCAAGGATAATTTAACATAAATGTTCTCCACCACCTCCAAGTACACGATTTGTAATTTCAATGCTGGAAATTCCACCCAAATTTATCACCATTCAAGCAAAACTTAAAAAAACTTCACGAAAAAAGGCAGAAATTCTAACAACAATCATCTGGTAGTATTCAATCGAACATTACAAACTGAAGACCAGCATAAACGAATTAGAGTAAGAAGCACAACGCTCAACAACAGCAACCGCAGCAACGACTCCGACTGTATCAATGGAGTTGCTGGAGGATCAATGCCAGAGTTAGGCGTATGTTTCAGCAGTGAGAGAGTAGGATATGGTATAATGGGCATGGGCACTGGTAATCGAATAGTACTGGACAAGATCTGTTTTCTTTGAATGGTTGACGAAGCCGAGGTGTTACACTGACATATCCCACTGACAAAGATGTCAGCGCGTTTACTGTGGACATGCAGGTTAAAGAGAGGACTAATACTCACATCCTGCCTCTGACCTTTACGAGGACATTGAACCACAGGAGCAGTGTGGCAGATCGCGCTGGATCGCTCAGAAGCTGTTGTCATGGCAATCGGATTAGAATATTCTTTAATCTCGTAGAAGATAGTGTCACCATCAGTGCAAACAATCTTTGGTCTGCAAACAACGCTACTGTGTTCGATGGCTTTCCCAATGACGTGACTAGGATCAACGAAGCCAACATTCTTTCCTCTCTTACTCCATGTACCTCCGAGATATTGTCCCCATGAGCCAGAATCCCAGACCATATTCACTACTTCGTAACTGTGCGGCAATGTCAGCACTCCTGAACCAGATAAACTAAAAGACGTCAGCTCCTTCACCTCTGATGGAGGTATTGTAATAAGAGGCAGTACAGGTAGTAAGCGTAGATGTGATGGGTAAACAGCGTGATAATAAGCGAGCATTGCCATCTCATTCACGGCGTAAGGTTTGATGCCGTCATTCGTGGCGTTGGCGTATAAGCCGCCCTTCCGACAGCAGAAGTACTTCCATAAAAACGGTAAGAAGCCTTGCCAATGCTCACCACGTTGATATGCAATATCAAGAAAGAAGGAAGTGAGGCGGTGTAGGTGTTGTGTTCCGGAAGTCCATAAAACACTCGCTGTGATGAACTCATCATGAATCAATGGAGTGGCAGCAAGTGGAAAGTCTCGCCTTAAAGCTTCGATTAATAGCTTAGACAAGGGTCTATAAAGCATATTATCAGCTTCGATGTGTAAAAGGTCGTCATAGGAGAAGGTGCGCATTAAATCAAGGAGGAGGAAGAAACGCAGCGCAGAAGATCTCCACAAGTGATTGTTAAAAGTTGCCCCGTTGAATAGCTGATGTGATGCATTTATATATTCCTTTGTTTCTGGTGATGCTAAACTCTCACTATCAGCGATATACAACGTTTGATTGGAGTTCCTCCATCTCCCTTCTGTCTCTCTGCTAAGATTCCAATCACACTGTCAATGACTTTTCGACACTGCTCAAAATTACTGATCAAAATCACTTGTGAAAGGCTTGAGTGAATGTTAACAGCTTGATTTATTGTACTTTTCATGTATTCAGGGAGACCTTCTTTGCACGTGGGGGGAACTAAATAGACAAAAACTATTGGAGAAGAAGATCTGACCACATTCCCAGGAGTTAACCATGGTAAATCATTCAAAGCACAACCACAACCATTCCAGAAGCTAAACCAAATGAGGAAAGTGAAGGAGAGCAAAGGCTTCTTCATAAGAGAAATTTTGAATTACCGTTGTAATGTTATCAACATGTTATCGATATGTTATTGGCATGTTATCAACCAGTTCTCTTAAATTTACCGTGCTATCCGCTTAAGTTGATGAATTGTGATGGGGAAAGAAACAAGTCCTTTAAACAATCCTTTTATTTATTGGAGAAGATGGTTAACTCTTCTCTTAACGTGGTTAATCTTTTCTCAGGCTTCGCCAAATTTATCACAGCAACAAATTAACGCTCTTGTTGACTTTTATTATGCAACCAATGGCGATTCTTGGAGGTATTTTCCTTCCAATACAACCAATCCATGGAATGTTACAAATCCTCATCCGAATCCCTGCCAAGAGAAATGGCAGGGTGTTACTTGCAGTTGCCCAACGAATCGATGCACTGTGATCAAACTCGAACTCAATCATCGCAACTTGTCTGGCACTCTCCCATCTTCTCTCGGAGATTTAAGCACTATAACTTTATTTAACATTGATAATAATCATGTTGGAGGTTCCATTCCAACTTCTGTGAAGTCACTAAAGGCATTGACAACTTGGGTGACAGGTTCCAATAACCTTACCGGAAGTGTTCCTGAGGCGTTTGGAAGCCTCCTTCTTCTTTCATTCATTAATATGCCGAATAATCTCATTACTTATCTTCCTGAGGCAATTTATAACAATACAAACCTTCGTGGACTATTTCTTTCCAATAATTTAATATACGGAACAATCTCACCAAAGATTGGAAATTGGAGAAAGATTGAAGTTTTATCTCTAGATAATAATCAGTTTTATTCTACTATACCTGTATCGATTGGTAATTTAATCTCATTAACTTCTTTAGAATTAAGTCGTAATAGTTTGAATGGTAGTTTACCATCTAGTATTGGTAATTGTAATAACTTAACGAGATTCGTTATGAATTATAATCCCATAACAGGAACTTTACCTGATAGTATAGGAAATCTGAAAAACTTAAGGACTTTAGTTATCCATTACAATCAATTCTTTGGTTCTTTACCTGATTCTCTAGGAGGTTTGACGAAGTTAAATATACTTGATCTAGGTGGTAACCTCTTCACTGGAACTCTACCATCAAGCTTTAATAATCTAGAAGCTATGATTGAATTACACCTATGTCCAGGAACTTTTCATGGACCAGTAACATTTATACAAAGTTTGAGATATATTTCATCATTAGAGCTTTGTTACAACTTTTTTTCAGGTAATTTAGGTGCTTTATTTCATAATAACTCCAAATTACTTCATATATTTGAATTAAGTTTTGGTGTGAATCAATTTACTGGTAGCCTACCAGTACTTGAAAATAGTACCATCACCATCTATGATGCACATAAAAATTATTTATCAGGGAATATACCAGATAATAAACATTTTTTAACTCATATTTATTATTTTGAAATTGCAGAAAATTATGTAACCGGTTCATTACCACAGAATATATTTGAAAGTTCACATATTGTTAATATTAATTTTTCATTAAATTTATTTACTGGTATTCTTCCCTTCCCTGAGAATACTTCACAAACCATTAATCAAATTAGTTTAGGTTATAATTTTTTAACGGGAACAATATCAGAGAATATTGGACTTGCAAGGTTTATGGTCTCTTTTTCTGTACAGAATAATGGATTTACTGGAACGATTCCTCAAGGCTTACGACATTGTGGTCCTTTACAAACACTTTATTTAAATAATAATCATTTTATAGGATCTATTGATGTGTTACTGAATCAAAGTCTTCCCATAGCACTGAATCTTAGAAATATTGATTTAAGTAATAATGCTTTTACTGGTACCTTACCCAATGATTTCTTTCTTCAAGAAAGTAAATTAATTACCTTTGCAGCAGTTAGTAATTGTCTGAAAGGATCAATACCTGATAGTATCTGTCAAGTAAAAACATTGACCGCATTGGCTTTAGATGGTCTTTCCTCCTCTAGTAATTGTCATATTGATCTTTTCCCTGATATTTCATATTTTTCATCCTTTATTGTAAGCAATGATATTACTGGAAGTATTCCTACTTGTCTTTATTCCATGCCTAATTTGCAAACTTTTCATTTATCAGGAAATTTATTGAAAGGAACTATTCCTTCCAATATAACGATTGCATCAAATTTAACCGATTTAACACTTTCTCATAATCTTATGACTGGAACCATACCAAAAGAAATTCAACGAAGACAATGGAATAATCTAGATCTTTCATACAATAAATTTACAGGAACTTTAAGTCATTCCTTTTCCTCTTACTCTAATGAGGATTCGGTTTCATTACAAGTGAATCGGTTGTCAGGAAATATTCCAACTTCACTGCTTCCAACGAAAAGTATTAATCTATTAAATGGTAATATTTTTACCTGTAACGACAACAGGGAACTACCGACGAATGATCCGAGTTATGAGAGTTATTCTTGTGGTTCCAATACAACGAATAGTTTGTTGTATGCATGGATGTCCTTGTTAATAATTTTACTGCTAATTTCTTTGATTATCTATCGCTATGCATTTATTTCCAAGAATTTGGAGAGGGAAGAAGAAGAAGAAAAAGGGAAGCTATCCTTTTGGGCTTACTTCTTGGCTAAGTATCGCACACAACAATTAAGCAAGGATGTTTATATTGATGAAAATAAATCATCAAATATAGCACATGTCAAAGACTTCTTTCAACAATTTAAACGAACTCTTTGTATTATCGCAATGTTTGTTCTCCTGATTCTTCTTCCAGTATATTCTATTTTATCGACTTTTTATCATACTTATTCCAATCAATATGCATGGACTATCTCCGCTCTTTTATCGTCTGGTGATATTTCTTCCATTGGCTTCTTCGCGTGTTTTCTTTTATTTATATCTCTTGTTTTATTCGAGTTAAATAAACTTATTGTCGTACATAAACCGAAAGAGGACCTTGAAGCTTCCAGAAAGAGTGTCAAATTTAATCCCTTACAAGGAAATGCCTATATTATTGCTTTAATTATTGTAGATATTATTGTCATGGCAAGTTCTGACATCATTTACGTTATTATTGTATTAAACTATGATACTACTATAGTATTATTTGCTGCTCTAGCATTAGCATCGGGTCGATTGATCTTCAATAACTTTCTGATAAAAAAGGGATTAGCTTTAAGTTGGAGAATCTTCTCGTCAATTAAACGAGATATCATTCAGTTTTATCATCGAATTATTGGAAGAAATGATGTACAACCATCTCCGGTAGCTGCTTATGTCTACTCAAGTCGTGATATCGCAATCCTTGAATTATTAACCATTATTAATAATATTATTTTGCCTATATTTGCAATCTTTGTCATATTACCTGATTGTTTTTATAATGCGTTATTTGCCTTTGAGAAGGTCCAATCATCGTATAGTTATAAAGAATGTGCAGAATACTTTAGTGAAGGAGCATATTCTATCTTTTGTGGTCAGTTAACCCAAGTGACAGCATATACTCCACCTTTCATCTATAGTTATCAATGTAGTTCTAAGATTGTGATTAATTATGTTCCTGTTTATTTAATATTATTCTTTATTACAGGTATTGTATTGCCGTTCCGTAATGTGATTGGTTATATAGTATTAGAATATAACGAATATTATGAAGGAAAGAACATCTCATCTCTCGTAAGACGACTTGCTTCATGGATGAAACATGTTATAAGTACACCTTTGCTCCCATTAACAGAAGAATCTGAACAATCGGTACATCGTTGGGTGTTATTTCCTAAGTTAAAATTAACAACTCAATGGACTTCATCTCTCATTATTATTGTTGCTATTGGTGGAATTTTCCCTCCCGTTGCGATGATAGGATGCTTTGCTTGTATTGTTGTAATCTATGAACAAGAATGGATTATTGGGAAATTAATCGAAGAAAGTCAAAGAAAGAATCAATTATGGATTATTCAACGATTAGAAGATGATTGTAAAGATATTTCTAATTCTTTACAATTCTCTATCCCTGCTTCTTTGATTATATCTTGTTTTTTATTTGCTTATATTCTTTTTGATACTATAGGTGATACCGATGGTTGGAAAGTTGGTTTAATTGAAGGTGTTATTATGGTTGCAGTGCCTCTGTTGCTTTATGGAGGGTATTGGATCTGGACAAAGAGGATAGTGTTAGGTAGTTTGCTTGATACGACAGGCAAGGATATAAAGGGTGCTGATGGGGAAAGGCCAACAGTTGAACTGAATCCGATGAGGAATAATGACTCTGTACATATCACTGGTTCGTCATTGTTGTCAGTATAGTAAATAGGTAATGCTTTACAGAAAGTGTTTTCCCTATTTCTTCGATGTTGTTATTTGATTCATGTTCTATCCTCCCATTATTTTTACTGGAGATCATTTTAGTTTTTTTTTGTTTCTTCTTTCATTGTTATTGATTACTTTTGTCATTTATTTTGTCCATTTAGTTGAATGCGATGAGCAAGGTACGTTGTTTTGTTTTTCATTGATTTCTTTTTATGTAATCGTATACATTGTATCAAAATAATAATAAATGAATGATTTTTGACTTATCATTGATCTCTTTCTTTCTCATATTGGTTGTATTTTTCTATGAGTTCTGATTCTAATGGATTGGTAGAATAATCAGCGATTATCTCCAAATCCTTCTCTTTTGCTAATGTCTGCACTTGCTCATATACTTGGTGGGAAGTAGTCCCTTCAGGAGGGTAGGGATTTAACAGGTTACATGCTATCTCGTAGACATTGCTTTTCTCATTCGTGTTGGCGTAGGGTAAGGTGAGAGCTTCTACCGTGCTTGAGCGAAGCTGCTTAGTTATCTGAGCGATGGATGCTTTCACATCGCTCAACTTTTTGTCCCTAGTCCAGTAGGATGCTGTAGGTCTTATTCGAATGTTATAGTTCTGAATGAGTGGAACACTGCCAATACAGGTCACTCCTCGGTCAGGATGATAATCCTGCCAAGCACCAAAGGAAGGATAGATCCCAGCAGCATTCTCTTTGATCTTATCTTGAATAGAATGAGCCAGTACATTATTGGAAGTTGCTTGAAAGTATCCTAAACTTCTTCTAATGTCTTGGAGTTTCTGTTTGTCGGCTATCGGACCGTATAGATAGACAGGGATACGGAAATCATTATAATACAGCTCCGCAAAGCGCTTAGCAATGTCATCACATTGATGAAGAAAATAATTTCGGTGATTTTCATTGGGGTGGTCTTTAGGAAAGAGCGGAGAGAAGCTAATATGGTCAATGGATCCGAGTGTAGGATGAAGTCCCACATGATTTTGGAAGGAGATACTATGAGAGAACGTTATAATTTGTCGGAAAGGTTCAATAGAACATACCAGTTATGTCCAAATCTACAAACAGAGAGAAGCTGATATATAAATTCTTCTTTTGCTTGTTCATGTTTCATCGAAGTCGCAAAATAGAAGCTTGAACGATTATAGACCTCATCCTTAAACCAATGGATCAAAGGATATCGCTGGGACCTACAAAACTGCAAACAATTCTCTATATGAATCGCATTTTTCGCTTCTGATAGATAAATAACAGCATTAAGAAGCATCTCAAAGTAATTGCAATTTTATGATTACGTCACCGGTGCACAGTTGCATAAATTCCCCAGAAAGCACAATCTTTGAAAGGATGAAGGGATCTAATAGTAATGGAAGAAATAAGGGAATTCTCCTCCTCTTATTGGTGTTAGGAGTGATTATTACGTATTTATTGGTAACATTGGTTTTGATATGCCCAAAGAATGAAGGGAAGGTGGAAAGTCTGCAAAATTCATTGGATTCGAGGAGTACAATACTAACGATCCATAATGATGATCTCATTCTTTCTTCAAGTATACAGCAACCAGGAGCTTCACCTATTACTCCACGAATTCTATTAGTAAATCAAAGCAATAGTGAAGATGCTTACAAAGAAGTCGTTCAATTTAGGCGACAATTTGAAAATACCCTTAAAAGCTGTTTAGGCAGTTATTGTATGACAGAAGAATTTTCGGGATCATCCATTGAGCGTTATGGCTTCTTATCCCCTGATAGCTTGCATCTTTCTCTTTTTGAGCAGATTCTTCCTCAATGGCGTGAGAAAGTGCTGGAGAGCGAAGGAAGACAATACATAGTCACTTCACACGTTCCTGCTTATGGATATGGTAGAAATCATGGATTTACGAAAATCATTCGAATTGTAGATAACATAGTCTATCAAGCTTTTCGAATAAGTCTTCAGCGGTTTAATAATCAAACGAACAGTGAGGTGGACGTAGAGAGCGCTGACTTCCTCACTGTCTATGAAATTCATGTAACAACACCTGCAATGTCCTTTGTTGAGCTTACCACTAACTCATTCTTTGACTAGTTACGACAATTGATACGTTGGAACTGCCGTTTAAATCATGTATCAGCGCATACTGCACTCCTAACAGGTAAAATCATGAACGATAACTGATAACTGTACTTCTTCTCTTATCTTCCTATTAGTCTTCTTTGAGGATATTATCAAAAGACCTTTCCATGAACTTCAAAGAATCTTTTCTTTTATCCAAAAGAAGAAATTTGATAATGCTCATGTCACTGCATTGATTGAAGAGAAGACCAATCTATTCAATCAGATAAGAGCTGAGCAATCTTATCTCTCAAGGAAGAAATTTGGGTTTCCGATAACATTATTAACATTAGCAGGAAAGATAATTGAGAATGAAATGAAAATATCAAGAGGATTATCATCATGGCCTTGTAAATCCTTTAAAGATATCGAGAAACAGTTTCAATCGATATTAATAGAGAAGCATCTTCCTGTTACAAGGTATTATGATTTATCAGCTGATTGTAGTGATCCTTTTGTTAAATGTTCAGTCCCTTATGATAAGAACGAACAAAAATAAAATAATCTTTTGTGGTAATTATTGAATTGTTAACGCTTAATGGGGAATGAGGTACCGGCCAACGAAGTTTATGGGAGGGTATTGAGAATTGATTGGTTGAGTTATTTACAAAAGAACTAAACTTTATGAAAAGAAAAACAAAACAAACAAAACATAAATGAAGTAAAGCTATAAACATTAGCACCTTATTGGCATCCCTCTTCTTCCTTTTTTAACCACGATAATCTTTAAATGCATTTGTTTTCTTTGCAAAATTAATTAATTCTTTATTAAATATTTCTGTTGTTACTAATGGTATCTCTGTTGCAGCTATTAAATGAGTCTAAGGAGGACATTAGAATGGGTTCAGGTTCGGGCATTAGTTTATCTAATGCTGTTAGGAAATCATACAATGTAACTTCAGGATGTGAACCAATAATATTAATTAAAATTTCATCATGACAGGTCATACCAAGTGTATGAAGTAATTTTTTCGCAAGATGGAATGGTATTCTACCAGTAGAATTATAATCATATAACTTAAAAGCATTCGTTGCACAGGTTGCTTCATTTTTACTTAACCGTTGGAGTAATGGCATGGTTGTATTTCCTCGATCATTTTTCTTTGTTGCCATGATAAGAAGCTCCTTTCAATCCAATAATCAGAGGGAAAGACAAGACAAGACAACAACAACACAAGACAAAACAATGCAACAAACAAACAGTCCAAATTCAGATGGTGAAACGGCTCGCTCTCTCGATAGAACAGTTTAGTGCACGAAAGTCATGAAAGTCACAAAAGTCATGACTTATCTCTCAGTCGACACTATAGATAAGATGATTGTTCGCTTACCAGAGGACTTATTGAAGACAATTCAACTATACTGTAATAAGAAAGATTGGAAATGTTTGATGGATACTTCAAATGAATCTTTTCAAAATCTAAAGTATCATACCATCCATGTTACAGTATCTTTGGATGAGTTAAATGATCGTGTTTTACCTCCAATCGTTGCGAAATTGATTAATCCTTCAGAGCACCTGCATCTTTATCTCAATACCGAAGATTCTATCCCCGACGATGATCTTCGAGCAAGAAGAAGTTGGAGATCTGGGCAGAGGTGGAGATCAAGAGACCGCATTACCCGCAAAGATATCAAATGGTTTTTATCAATCCCAGCTCAATCATTAGACTGGTATGGTGCAGGTCCTCTCTTAGAAGCTGATCATCTTCTAATGAGAGCATTAAGAAAGTATGAAGATATTAAATTACATCTTCATCCTATCTTTAATTTAGATGTTAATTGTAAACCTTTAAATAACTGTAAGAAAATTCAATTTCTTTCCATTGCTCATAGTTCAAATTTTCAATCACCTAAATTACCATCTTTAATCGAATTGACATTATCAAATTCTTTTTACAAAGTGATGAGAATGAAGAAGTTGAGTTAACAAATCTTAATGATTCTTTGTCTTTGAAGAAGGTTATACTTGATTTGAGTCAAGGAAGTGTTCTCTTTCCAAAACAATTGAAAGAAAGAGGAGTCATCATCGACTACCAAAGAGACTCTACTTTGAAGTTAATCGAATTTGGTCCTGAGGATTTTGATGATGAAAATGACAATGATGACATTAACTATGTTCATCATAAGGCAAACAACGTTGCAGAGGAAGAAGATGATAACTTTAACATCTATAATGAGGATGAAATTACAGTATATGGTAAAGAAGATGATGAATTGTTTGAATTCTATTAATCTTTGACATCTTACTGCCAAAGTTTTTCTTAATTTTGATATGTACATATTGTTTCCACTCGTTGCTGTCTCCAACCATAACGAATAAAGCTCATCTTTCTTCATACCACTTTTCTCGGAAAAACAGTCAGAGAAGATTTTCATTACTATTTACCACTAATCTGAAGTTACACAAATGGAATAGAACAAAGTTATACTGTACCAAAGAAGATATCGCTCGCTAAACAATGAACCAAAACTTTAGGAGTGATTTGATATTCACACAAGAATAAACATAGCTGATTTAATTGCGGGCTCAACAACTCAATCAAAATTAATTACAAATACAACATGATACGCATAATTATTGTATAAGAGTCTCATGATTGAAAAGGTTCTGAAATAATTCTTATTCTTATTCTTAGAGGTTGGGTTACGTTGGGCGTGATTGAAGGTCGCGTACTTCACTACTATGACGAGAATATCAATAAGGAATGGAAATGTCTTATATTTCAAAGAAAGGGATAAATCATTTTCTCGATTGCTTTAATACGACCAGCAGTGACGGACAATGGAAGGTCATCTAACTCATCGAAGAGTTGTTTCATATTACATCCTTTGAGAAACGGTGTTAAAATATCTGGTAATCCAATATCAACATTCTTTACTGCTCGGTGAATCAATGTTTCGAATCCTTCTAGTGCAGTAGATATAATGGCGTGACGGAGAACTTTATTCCTTTGTAACACTACATACAAAGAAGTTAATATATCCTCATTTAAAAGATACTGTAGCTGATGTGGTGAACCACCCGCACAAGCATTAGCGATCAACCATACAGCATCATCGAATCGGTCTTTCTCTACCATACCTTTCTTACCTTTCTCTACCTTCCGGCGTTCCTCAAGAGGACTGCCATCGTGTAAGAAACCCTTGACTTTGGGAATTACACCTGAGTCAATTACAGTTTGGAGTTGGTATTCATTGCCTGCCGCGATGTTCGATAATACCCAGGCTGCATACGCTTGTACCTGCTTATCAGGATAGTCGACTAACCATAATAGAGAAGGAATAACTTGAAGATCTATCATCAGTTGAGTTTGCTGATCATCACCACAGATAATATTTCCAACCACCAATACCGCAGGTAACACAACTTCTTTTGAGGTGTGAAGCATTAAGTTAATAAAAGTTTGTGGTAAAGTTGCATCAGCTCTAATAATCTCAGCAAAGTAATGCAATGGAAGATACGCGAAAACAAAAGACGCATGTGAAATGGTCTTACTATCATTACTTTCAAGAGCACTGGAAACAAGAGGGAGAAAAGTCATAAAGGAGATTGGAACGGGTGATGGCTTGAGTGCTAAGTGACAGGAGAGAGCTCTTAACATACTTCTTCTAATCTCAAGATCTGCTGGAAGGCTTACAAGATGAGATTCTACATTATGTAACCAGAGATAATCTCTTCTTTTGAGGTTTGAAGAAGCAACTTCTCCGAGTGCAAGTAAAACAGAGCAAAGAGTTTCTTTATCTTCCACCTGTCTTAAACCAGTCAAAAGATTGTCCATGAGTAAGTTATCCTCAAGAAATTCTGGGAGATGCTGAATTGTAATACCTAAGATAATACTCGCCTCAAGTTGGAAAGAAGAAGGAACAGTGGGGAGTAATAGACTCTTCAATGCATCGAACTTCTCCTGAAGCTTCATCAACTCATTGCTCTCAAGATCCTCTGCAAAAAGAAAAATCAAGGGAGAAATCAAAATCTGAACAAAAGAAAAGAAATCGCGGCTTTCTTACCATATTGAGCTGATCTCAATTGAATTAGTTCAGAAAGATCATTCATGATTCGAATTTGTGCACTTTAGGTTGTGCAATCATGCATTTACCGGTCGTCTTTTCACGAACTTCAAATTCCGGAGTTTTGGAGGAGTTGTTGCCATAAAAATGAGAAGTCACAATAATGCTTGATCATTTATCAGAAGAAATATTGAAGAATATTCAATCTTACTGTCATAAGAAAGATTGGAAATCTTTGATGGATACTTCGAATGAATCTTTTCGAGATCTTAAATGTCATACCATTCATGTTACAGTATCTTTCGATCGGTTGAATGATCGTGTTTTACCTCCAATCGTTGCGAAACTGATTAACCCTTCACAACAACTCCATCTTTATCTCAATACCGAAGATTCTATACCAAACGATGATCTTGACGCACGAATGAGCTGGCCATCTCAGCGTAAGTGGAGATCAAGAGACCTCATGACTCGCAAAGATATCGAATGGTTTTTATCGATTCCAGCTCAATCATTAGACTGGTATGGTGCGGGTCCTCTCTTAGAAGCTGATACTCTTCTGATGAGAGCATTAAGAAAGTACGAAGATATTCGTTTGTATGTTCGTCGTTTGCATCGATTTGTTGATTGTAAACATTTAAATAACTGTAAGAGAATCAAATTTCTTTCGATTACGAATGGTTGGGGTTCTGAATTACCTAAATTACCATCTTTAAATGAATTTACATTAATAAATGATATTGGTGATGAAATTAATTTAACAAATCTTATTTATTCTTTATCATTAAAAAAGGTTACAATTGATTCTTGTAAAGCAACGGTTCTAATTCCAAAGCAATTGAAAGAACGAGGAGTTATTATTCACTGTTTGAATGATGAAGATTTAAGTTTAATTGAAGTCGATGATAAGGAAATTAGTCAACGTAATACTGAACAAAACGACAGTGAGAACGATTTGAATGAGAATGATGATAACTTTAATGTCTATGATGAAGATGAAGTCACGGTGTATGGTAGCGAGGAAGATGTAGAAGATGATGAAGATACCGATGACAGGAACGAGGATGATGATGATGATGATGATGATGATGATGATGATGATGATGATGATGATCAAAGTGAGGAAGGTTAAGAAAATGATCTGTTCTATTGCCATGAATCTTTTTTATTTCGTCGTTTATATTGTTGGCTTTATGTCTCAAGAATATGGAATCATCTTTTCGAAGATCGAAATGTCCATCACTTCCATTCTTATCTACGTCATACTTTTGCTATCTGATAGTTTGTAGCTCAGTTATTATGTATTTGTAGGCTCTTTAATCTTTAAAATTTACTTCGTTAGTTTCGCGCAATCATGTGTTTGTATTGAGATTGTTACATCTAGTTAGTGTCGGAGTTAGGCGGAGAGATCGGCGAGAGAAGCGAGAGGAGAAGAAGACAAACGCAAAGGTAAGCTATTGAATTAAATTATATTATCTACTAACTATTCAATGCTTAGGCTAAGCGTGGTGTGCAACCAGGTGGAGTGATGACGTCTTATCAAGACGTCACCAGGTAAGTCTTCTAGACATGTCCTGGTTTACCTCTGCTGTAGGTGTCAGCCAGGGGAAGCTGCCGCAGAGGTAAGCCAGGACATGGCTAGAAGACTTACCTGGTGACGTCGTGATAAGACGTCATCACTCCACCTGGTTGCACACCACGCTTAGCCTAAGCATTGAATAGTTAGTAGATAACATAATAGCTTACCTTTGCGTTTGTCTTCTTCTCCTCTCGCTTCTCTCGCCGATCTCTCCGCCTAACTCCGACAGTTAGAGAGGATTCAGATAGATGCTTGAAGAGTCTAAGGTCACTAAGCAGCACGAGAGTCTTGACCTATTGTTTTGAGGGAAACAGTTAAATTAATTTCGTGGGTATGTAGAGAAAATTAAGGCGAAAGGAGTCATAAACAGTGGGAGTCGCAAAATTGTGCAAAAGCTCTCTCGTTATAATAGATAGCAATGAAAAGAGAAAGAGAAGAAATAGATAATAAACATGATAAACAGGAAGATAATCATAGATGTCAGAGTGAAAAGGGTACAAAGATTGTAAAGTTAGGGGAAAGTGGATGTGAAGCAAGAACTGAAAAGAAGACTGATGGGAATTGGTTAAGTCATATTATGATTCGAACAAGTGAGTTATATGATCTTCTTCTTCTGGTTATTTGAACATATATTCATCTTCTGCTGTGGATAGAACAAACTACGTTATTGAAACAAATGATATTGTCATGTTTCCATTCCTTCATTGAGGCTTTTCCAGTCAAAACTTCTGATATCTCGCTGATAGAAGATCTTCATATCTCTTTATCTCAACCATTCAACCTTCGTTATTTCCTGATAAAACCTTTCCTTTCTCAATTACAAACTACTTGTGCTCGAATTGAAGCTAAATCTAGCAGTGTTGCCGTTGTAAACCAGTGTAGGTTGCTCTATAACAATCAAAGAAGCAGAGCTTTCATGACATTGAAAGTGATTGATACTTCCAAGTATCTTGAGAAATGCGTTCTTCATATCGACGAAGTAATGAAGGAATATAATTTCCCTGTCTATTATCAACCTCCTATCTTTCATATCAGGTGAGTGTTAGTGTTGTGGTTAAATAGTCTGACTCGAACTGACTTCTTCAGTATCTTCTCCTTCCCTTTAACCGACCCATCTGATTGTGACATATACAATGATTGGAACAAAGACTGGCAGGATTTTGATATTACTGAAGATGAAGGAATTCATCGAGATATAGGGAAAGGTCTCGTAGAAGCGGAGAGTGATAATGAAGAGGAAGATGATGAGATGTTGGTAGAGATACCAAG